>PJEM01012496.1:0-47227 GCA_004023845.1 Helogale parvula | reverse complement strand
CTTATGCAGCACTCCCTAAGTATCCATTGCCTTAAGTCCTGGCCCGTTTTCGAGAAACAGATCAGTTTCTGAAAGGCTGTGTCCAGAAGGAGAACAGCTCCTCTCCAGGCCACACTGCCGTGGGTCAGCTCACCTCACCTCCCTCGAGGCTGTTTTACACACTTGACTTTGTTTATCCAAATAGTCTGCCCTTGTAGAAACTATTAGTGACCCTGAAAACTGCTCATCTTCAAGATAACTCAAACCTGTTATTTTCCTAAGGAAATTTAGACCTCGGGGAATTGCACCTGTATGGGTTACAAAAGGCTTTTATAGTGTCTCCCAAGGGTTTTCCATCTATGAAGTGCTTTCGTGTCTTTGTGGTGTTGTGGTTTCCATTTGATCAACATTAGCTTGATTTTTCAGCTCTTTTTTTTTTTTTAATTGCAATAGTTGTGTGTGCACACTGAGCTCAGTGAGTGAATTTAAATGTTCTGGCCTTTTCTACCATGTCTGGAGTGTTGGTAACCATTGTTTCATGCATTCTCACTGGTGGGATTATAAACACATAGGACATTTCTGAATGGCAAGCCTGCCTTCATTGTGCTTCCATGTTTTCTATGGTCTTCTTCACGTATGTGACCTCTGGGCATGTGCATAGTCTGGGCACAGTAATGCCATGTCCATACTCTTTTCCAAATTAGAGAGTGAGTACTCAAGGACCATAGAGAACACAGAAACAATTCAAGAAGATCTAGAGTCTTGACAATTTTAACCTGAACTTTAATGTCTATTTGCTATTTATTATTCCTTTCTGGAAATTAAAACCAGTCATTTAGGGGGAATAGGGTGGCTCATTCGGTCAAGTGACTGACTCTTGATTTCAGCTCAGATCTTGGTGAGTTCGAGCCCCGAGTCAGGTTCTGCACTGACAGTGTGGAGCCTGCTTGAGATTCTCTCTCTGCCCCTCCCTGACTCAAGCTCTCTCTCTCTCTCTCTCTCAAAATAAAGAAATAAACATTAAAAAGCCCAATCATTTGTCACTTAATTCAACTGGTATTTTTTATTGTTTTTTTTATTTTTTAACGTTTATTTATTCTTGAAAGACAGAGGATGAGTGGGTGACAGGCACACAGAGAGAGACATACACACAGAATCTGATGCAGCTCCAGGCTCAGAGCTGTCAGCACAGAGCCTGATGTGGGGCTTGAACCCACAAAACATGAGATCATGACCTGAGCCAAAGTTGGATGCTCAGCTGACTGAGCCACCCAGGCACCCCTCAATTGGTACTTTTTAAGAGGCAGAGTATAGAACTATTTGTACATTGGCAAAGTGAGTTGCAACGGCATAATTGATGAAAGGTTGGCCAGTCTCTTCTGTGAACATTTTCTCAAAAACCTTCATTCTTGTGAGTACAATTATAAGAAGATACTGGTTTTGTTTAAACAAGGAAACGTCGCTTTTTGGTGTGAAGAGATTATTCCTCTTGGCAGGATTGTTGCAAAGTCTCCGTGGGACCAGCTCTGTCTCTGAGATGCTGGGAAGACAGCGGCCACTTCTTGAAGGAGCAGGATTTTCTGTGACAAGACAGAGGAGGAGGCCCGCCGGCCCCAGGGCAGCTTGGGCTGCAGAGGTGAATTGTGAACGTGGTCAGACGAGCCTTCAAAGGCCAGCACCAGGTGCATGCGCACTGACCTTCCAGCCCTCGGAATGGACGCTTTCCCCCGGGGAAAACTGTGCATTCAGTTCGCTGGAGCAGGTGCCCCTGTCACTGGGCTGTGACCTGGGGATGTCACCTGAACTCCAATGTGCCCATTCCTGTTGATGGGAAAATATGGGCATATAATCCCTTATGATAAATTTCCAGTGTTTTAGGAACTAAGAAAGACAGTCTTCCCCTGAAGGGTTGGTGCGATTCCCTCTGAAAGCCAATTAGAACCAGGCTTTAAAGTCTCAAGTCGTCCCAAGAGTTTAACGCATTGCTTTACATTGTTTAAATCTTGTTTACTTCTTCATAAAATTTTTATCTTATTTTATTTTATTCTTCATAATTTTTATTTATTTATTTTTAAATGCTTATTTTCAGAGAGAGCACTTGCCTGCACATGTGTTGAGGAGGGACAGAGAGAGAGAGAGAGAGGGAGGGAGAGTTCCAAGGAGGCTCCACACTCAGTGCAGAGCACGATGCAGGGCTCGTTCTCACAAATGTGAGATCATGACCTGAGCTGATGTCAAGAGTTGGATGCTTAATCAACTGAGCCACCCAGGCGTCCCCATAATTAATTTCCAAATAGCCACATTACTTTAAATAATTTCAATATATTTGTCTTTTGTGTATAGTGTCTTAGGCTCTTTTTTTTTGTTTTTTTTGTTTTGCAAGAGATGGAGGGTAAGTAAAGTATTGAAGCAGTGTGCCCCATGCCCCATACCCCGGTGGCTACAGTGAGCTAGCCCTGGGGGGCGGCTCTCCTGTGGCCATGCCAGCCTCTGTGCCAGAAGACAGCATGTAGACACGAGATCCGAGGGGCAACCAGACAGCACAGCCCAGGGACACGCACATTGGCATTTCCCAGAGACACATCTGTTCACAGCTGCCTCAACCCCGACCCCAGGGGTGGCAGCTACCTGTCCTTTTCCAGGATCTCGGGAAGAGTATTGTTGGTGTCAGGGATCAAAGGGATACAATCATCCTAACAGCACAATTTTTACAGTTTTCACAGTTTGAGAATTTAGGGCTCCCACTGGTTTATATGGCCCTCGTGTCTTCAGCTTGTGTGGAGATGTGGGACACAGCAGGGAGAAATTCAAGGCAGTGGTTCTGATTCTTCTAGTCTCCATTCCCGTTTTGGGTCGTGAGGGTGGGTGGGTGAGGGAGTTGAGCAGGGTGTCACAGGCCTGGCCCGGGTTCATTGCTCAGACCTGAGGACCTGGCTGGTGTCAACTCAGTCTCTGCCTGGGAAAGACCCAGAGAATGGGCCCTTGGGAAATACAGAACACCTGAGATCACCTCAAGGCTCGATCAAAGGCAGAATGTTGGGCTCTGCTGCAAAAACTCTATGATGACAAGTAGCAGATTGTAAAACAGTCATGGAGATGAATAGAGCAATCTATAATATTATCCTATTGCACTTTTTAGGTTAAAACAATGTACGCCAATGGGAAAAAGTTGTATAGTATGGATGCATGAGCAGTATTTTATTTAAATCAGTCACTTTCTGTGGGACATTGCTTTCTAGAGTTATACTCTTTCTAACTTTTTATTTATTTTGTGTTTATTTATTAAGGTTTATTTATTTATGAAAGAGAGACAGAGTGAGGGAGTAGGGGAAGGGCCGAGAGAGAGGGAGACACAGAATCTGAAGCAGGCTCCAGCCTCTGAACTGCCAGCACGGAGCCCAACCTGGGGCTTGAACTCTCGAACCATGAGATCATGACCTGAGCTGAAGGTGGATGCTCAACCAGCTGACCCACCCAGTTGCCCCTTTTCTAGGGTTATACTCTTTTGAAAAATGTTTATTTATTTATTTTGAGGGAGAGTAAGACAGAGAATTCCAAGCAGGCTCCATGCTGTCAGTGCAGAGCCTGATGCAGGGCTTGATCTCATGAAACATGAGATACTATGAGACAAAATCCAGAGTCCCATGCTTAACTGACTGAGCCACACAGGCACCTCTAGACTTACTTTTAAATTAAGTCTACTGTAGTGGGCACTCTAATGCATATATATTAACATCCATTTGCAAAATAAAACCCTAGTGATGAAATACCTGCATCACAGGGTACGTGAGTTTTTGTAACGTCCTTCCAAACTCCCTTCTCCAGAGATCACATCAGTGGACACACTCACTACATGTGTGAGAGAATCAGCCACATACCCACCTTTAAGTTTTCACTCAGATTCTCTCAAAGGACCCCTTTTCCCCACACCTCAAGGTCAAAGCAGCATTTCCCCCTCCTTGGGAAGCCTCATTGCCTATCTTGACTCTTTGCTTAAAACGCAGCATTAATAAAAACAATTTATGTTCTAGGAAATTACATAGCCCAAACTGTACCAAGGCAATTCAAACCATATTTTTCAGTGTTGTGATTTTGTTAAATTGCTTTGTTAATTTAAGTAGAGCCCTGAGGGGGGTGTTGGATCGTAAGCCATAGTTCAACAAAACCACAGGGGAGATGTTGGCTGGTCACAGGTGCTGGAGAAGTTTTGTGGCACATTTGGCAGGGCCACCTGGGGAGGCCCAGGAAGGCTGCGGCAGAGAGCCCAGCAGACATGGGACACCTGTCTGGGGGTGGCGTGCTTCAGGGCTTCCAGAGCTAAGACCAGATTGGTCAGTTCAAATCCGAAAGAGTAGGGTTTTGCTAATCTCTGCAAGAGGGGGCGTTTTATCCAGGGGCTCACATGGAGGGAGCTGGGAGGCCGTGGAGACCGTTTATCACCTGGGTGTTTTGGAAGTCATATCAGGAAATCAGGAACTTGGCACTTATTTGTGACTCGTGAGCTGTTACCTTAGGGAGGTCTAGGTTGGCTCCAGGCCCCTGCCTGCCACTCAGCCACACAAAACAAATGCCGATGCAGGAATATCATGCTTCATTTACCTAAATTCTCAGCACTCAACTTATACCTTTGAAATGAGCCACAAGGCAACAGCCCCAAACCTCCTTGGCTTGACAGGCTTGTCATTTCCTCAGGATCCTCACAGGAAGGAAAGGATTAAGAGCCACTAGCACTTTTCATTTGGGGAAGAGCAAGATTACAAAAATATTTTCATGAAGAAACAGTGCTAGCAGCAGCTGCTAAGTGAGATGAATCTGAATGACTTACCAATTGAATTCTTTAGGTAAATGATGAGAATATTTTTGGAATTTTGCCTGGCTCCACTTAGAACTCTAGCTTGTTTTAGGAATTGTCAGGAGGATAATACAAATATTTATTATGATTGACATAAGAGGGGGAGATGATTAAAAACTTACATGTTTATCAAATATAGAAAAATGATGCAAAGCGGAGGTATTATAAAGTTGGTAAGCAATATCTAAAATTTGCATAATATACAGAGTTCTCTGCAAGATGTCTGGGGAGCTTTACAATAAATAGAATCTCAGCATAAAACATTTAAAAAGACAGAGGAGAGGTAGAAAGGATTCAGAGGCACAATCTTTTAGTTAAAAAATAAATAAGCACAGGGATGAAAAGTTCAGCATAGAGGATATCGTCAACAATATTGTGACAACTTGATGTGGTGACACAGTCACAGTAAGACTTATTGTGGGGACCATTTCATAATGTGTTGAAACATCCGACCACTGTGTTGTATACCTGAAATGAATACATTATTGCACATAAATACAATTTTAAAACTAAAAAATGAAAAGACAGAAGGGGAGGAAAGAACAGGATTATGTGAACGTAGGTAATAAATACAGAATTGACACCCAAGTTGGTCATACACAAAAGTCATGAGAATTGATGCAGGAACAGAAGTCAGGACATTCAGTTCAGGTAGGCTACACATTGAAAATCATTTGGAAGCACTATTTTTAAACTAAGGAAAATAGGAGTGGATGGTATTCTGGAAGAGCATTCCAGGAATGTGGGGAGATGCCAAGGAAGGAGCCCTGTGGGGGGTGTGGGGCAGGCTGGTCGTGGCCATTTTGAGGGTACTTAGAGTCTACTGATATTTGGGCTTGAAGCCTAAATGAACAGAACAAGAAGAATTATTTTCTAACAGGAGGAAGAATCAGAGAATGATTGTAGCACATTATATCCTGAGTTTTAAGAAGCTATATACAGTATGGTACGGGAGCAGGTAGAAGCAGCCTGAGAAATGCAGACTTTAGGACTTTCTTCTTACTAAAGCAGAAACTGAAATAATACTTGCATGTTCTGGAAATGTCTCCAGGATCACTCAGGCATTAGGGAGGCTACAGCCACCGGTTCTTCCGTGGAACTTTCTCTTTGGGGATGCTCTAAATCTCTTCTTCCTCTTTCCAATTCTCCTATAATTGCTTGACTGCCCTGAAGCCCAGGATTAGATGTTCTGCTTTGATTTGAGAGGCCTTTGGGACACATAATGGAACTGAGAACCACAGTTGATGACATTGACATCACACCTATGGGATAATATTCTAAGGACTTTTTTTTTTAGAATAAATTGGACAAGATCTGAAAGTGGATGGGACTTTGAGGCCCTGTCGGCATTGTTCATGTTGCTCGATGGTGCATGGACATGTGGGTGGGGACAAGGGGATGGACACCACTGAGAACAGACCTTGCTGGGAGAAACCACAGCATCTGAGCCCTCTTGGATGCCAAGAGCATTGAGACGGTGTAATCCATCTCCAAGGCACAAGAGAACGATCTTCCCTGGGGTGGAAAATGAATAATTAAGAATCACTTGGCAGTGGACTTGGTGATGACCTTGACAGGAAAACCATCCTTAGTTAGCCCATCATTTCCACTGGATAGAAAGTAGCTGCACCTGCTTTTGTAAGGTCTCAGAGGAACAGAAGTGCTCACTGGGAGTCATTCTGTAAGCTTATAGTCTGTCCCCAAGGGCATACATCTTGCCGTTTATAGCCTGGAGGGCTGCATCTGGGGTCTTATGGTTTATCCCCTCTTGCTATGGGTAGAAATAGTCTAACCTAAGTTCTACTGCTCATGAAATGGTCTCCTGGTTTACTAATGTACTATAGTAATTCTTAAGTATAGTAATGCACTATACCGATTCTTAAGGTTGGCACAGAGAACAGCTGGACTTGCAATGTCCATGAGGAGACTCCTGTTTTCTTCTCCAGTATCACTAGTCGCAGATAAAAGTTTTTTTGTGTCTGTTTTGTTTTGTTTTACAGATTTGAGAAGAAACACATTCCTGCTATGATAAATAAGAGAGAACAAAGAAGACCATAACTGTGGGTCTTAATCAGACCACCAATACCATGCTGGGATCCGGTAGGTTCTCGTGGGTGTTCCCATGGTGTCTGATTGGCTAAAAGGAAAAAGTGATCCTGCTTGAGCTTCTTGAGAAGTGTCTGCTTTGCGTTAATAAGAGGTGGATGAGAAATGTGTGACAATTTCACTGTTTAATTAGATGCTTGACGTAAAGTCAGTTGAGGTACTTTGTATCCTAATCTATCTTTTGTTTTTAAGTTTATTTATATTTGAGAGAGAGAGAGATAGAGAGATAGTACACAAGCTGGGGAGGGGCAGAGAGAGAGGGAGACACAGAATCTGAAGCAGGCTCCAGGCTCTGAGCTGTCAGCACAGAGCTCAACTCAGGGCTTGAACTCACAAACTGCGAGATCATGACTCGAGCCCAAGTCGGCTGCTTAACCAACTGAGCCAGGTGCCCCTGTCCTCTTCTTTATTGGAGTTCCACAAGAACTGTTTTAGTGACTTTATAACTTTTAAGGCATTTCTGGTATTTGGGGGCCAGACTTGGATACCATGACAGAAAGACTGAGTTAGAGAATCTAGGGTGGACGAAGGAAAAGGGGAAAAGCAACAGGTTCAAGTCAAGGACACCCAGGGCCCCCTCCTCCCTGGGACATCACGCCTTGTTTACTTCCTGCCCTTGCTCTGTATGACCACAGCCCTGGAGTTTGGCTGGATGACCGTCTCCATCTCTGCTTCTTCTCCAGATGGTGAGCTCCCGGAGGGGCAGGACGGAGGGTGCTTTCCTGCAACCCTGTTCTGCAACCCTGACCTAGACATGGGGCATAGACCCAACTCTTACTGTATGCTCAGCGAGGGAGGGAGTGAATATTTGACTGTAAATGAAAAGGTAGCCTGGATTTCTGGCGAAGAGCACAGAGCAGGTGGGTCTCAACGGCAGTGAGAGTAGGAAGACCTCGAGCTACAGCCGGAAGGACACATGGTGATGTGAACAAGCTCTGTGTGCGAGTCTTATCCTGGGTTCTCCAGAGAAAGGCAGCTGAGAGGGTGTTATAAAGAGTTGGCTCGCACAGTCATGGAGGCTGAGAGCCCTGCCATCTGAAGTCAGCACGTTGGAGACCCAGGAGAGTGAAGTCAAGTGAAGACCAGGGTCCCAGCTCAAGACAGGCAGAGAGAGAGATCTTATTCAGCTTTTAAAAACAATTAATTAATTTATTTTGAGAGAGAGAAAGAGAGCATGAGCAAGCAGGGGAGGGGCAACAAGAGAGAGAGAGAGAGAGAGAGAGAGACAGAGAGGGAGAGAGAGAGAGAGAGAGAGAGAATCCCAAGCAGGTTCTTCTGTGGTGTCGGCACAGCACCCAATATGGGGCTCGAACTCACAAGTCGTGAGATCATGACTTGAGCTGAAACCAAGAGTCAGATGCTTAACCAGCAGAGCCACCCGGGCACCCGCTTACGCAGCCTTCTCTTTAATCAGGTCTTCAAGGGATTGGATGAGCCCACTCACGCTGGGGAGGGCAGTCTGCTTTCCTCAGTTTACTGATGCAATTGTTAACCTCACCCAGGAACACAGGCCTACCGAGAACAACGTTCCACCAAATATCTGGGTGCCTGTGGCTTATATAAAGTCAACCATCGCAGTGTGCTTTATTGTGCTGTTAGCATCCAGCACAAGACAAGATCATGTGTGTATAACTTTATTTCCATCAAGTGAATATACAAGAAACAACATTTTGGCTCAAGCTTAGTAATTATATTCTCTGATTTAAAAAAAAATACAGGGAACTTAACTGGGAAGATTAGTTTATTTACTGAAATTCAATAAATAGCTTTCTACAGACAGCTGATTGACATGTTTGTGGTGTGTGTGTGTGTATGTGTGTGTGCGTGTGTGCATCTGTGTGTGCAACTTACAAGTGATTTTTTTATAGAGTTAAGCCAGGTTTGTCTTTAGAGGATTTCTTTAGGCGAAATGTAAGGGAGTGCTGTGATTTAAAAAGAAATATTTTTCTCCTCTTGTTGAAAACGTAGCTTGAAACAAGTGCCTTCCATCTCCAGAGGTCAGTATTGACCCTCAAGCTGCTTTCCCTGGGTGTGGGGTGATGAGGGTCACAGCTGCATATTTTTCCCTAATGTTACAGATAATGCTCTCCCCACGTCGGTATTGCAGAAGACATTTGTGCTCGTGTTGTTGGCAGGCACAAGCAGACGGCATCTTGTATGACTTTTGAGAATACTTTTGACTCCGCTAATGAAGTTCTCCATATTAGAGTTTCCTTCTATGGGCTTGGAAAACGGCACTTTTGAAAGCTATATATGATATTGTCAGTGAAAATTTCATCTTAGAGAAGACATATGGATTCAGAGAGCATTTCATCATTTTTCCCTCTTGGTCCTGTAGGTATGTGTATCCCAATCCGTACAACGTATTTACGTATTCACTGCATTTCTTTAAAAACAATGATTTTTTCCCCTGTGAGGAAGTAAATAGCACAGTGTCTCATCATGGAGTGCCTTCTTTTGGGGACTCCCATCTCAGATCAGGAGAAGGAACATGGCCAGCATCTCAGAAGCTTTCCTCGTGCCGCCCAAGAATGACCATGCGCTCCTGTTCTCACTAAGATAACAGCATTCCAAATCCTAACACCGTGGAGTAAGTTTGTCACCTGTTGTACTTGATACAAATGAAATCGTACAGAATGTTCTGGGAGGTCTGCCTTCTTTTGCTTGTACTGTATTTGAACGATTCTTCCGTGTAGTTGCGGACAACTAGAACTTGTTCCAATTTAATGCTGCATAACAGTCTACAAACATATAACAAACGTGCCCATTCTTCTGTTCTTGTCCATTTGCATTGTTCTCAGGTTTTGGCCGTTACGAATAATCCCATTTTGGCCATGCTCCTTGGTGCATGTTTGGACCATTTTGTTGGAGCACAGGAGAGAAATTTTTGGCTTCCGGGGTGCAATTATTTCCAAGTTTAGACAAAATATCAATTGGTTTTCAAAGTCTTTGTAAGAATTTACATATCCTCCAAGAGTGCGTGAAAATTCGTATGATGCCACGATCTTACCAGCTGGTATTTTCCTGCCTTTGTTCTTTGTTTGGTTTTCTGTTTGTTATTATTTGTTTTGGGGATACTTAACCCTTTCTGTGATTGAGTAATGATATTCCCTTATGGCTTTATTTGCATTTCCCTGGTGGTTTAGGAGTTTAAACATCGTTTCACGAGTTTAGAGGCCATTTGAGAGGGCATGCATGCTGGACATGGGCAGGAAAGTGGGGAGGAGGGAGTGTGTGGAGAGGTCCACAGGTCAATGTCCTCAGTCAGTTTGCAGCAGTCTTATCTGGGGGGGTCTGGGGCCATAGACCACCCAGGCTTTGTTACCTCCCTCCTGACTTTGGCAGTGTCCACCCTAGGTTACACTTACTCCTACACTCAAAGCATCCCGATCCACTTAATGAGTCTCAAGAATTCAGTTGTCAGAAATGGCCAACAATAACTGTTTGGAAGTATAAAACAAGACTTCCAGTTACTAATTTATATGGGGAAACCTGTACTTTATAGAGCAGATCTAGACAGTCCACGGTTAAGAATACCCTTGTTACGCTTCCAGATGAACTACTGGTCCTGTTTATTTAAACGGGTGTTTGTGGGATGGGTCATCAGACTCACGTTGAAACGCTGTGGAGCATTCATGATATACGGCAGAATGTACCTTCTCAAGAAATGCTTGTACCTCTTCCTTCTTGTCTATCGTCTAAGTACTTGTGGGCAAACAAAGCTATAGTTTGACTTTAGAGACTGTCCACCACCCTCCCTCTGCTTGATGACTTCACATGTGTGACCAGGTAATTAACTTTAGGTTTCAGCTTTTTTTGTGCAAAACTTTATTTTTCTAGAACCATGTCTGAGTAGAGTTGATTGGATTTCGGCCTCAGTGTGTATCATCACAATGCTACTTTCAGAGATCAGGAAAGCCCATGTAAATTTCTCCAAAGTTCCATTTTAATGTAGTTTATTGTCAAGTTGGTTTCTGTATAACACCCAGTGCTCATCCCAACAAGTGCCCTCCTCCATGCCCGTCACCCATTTTCCCCTCTCCACCACCCCCATCAGCCCTCAGTTTGTTCTCAGTTTTTAAGACTCTTTTGTGGTTTGCCTCCCTCCTCTCCTTACTAATTTTTCCCCTTCCCCTCCCCTATGGTCCTCTGTTAAGTTTCTCCTGTTCCACATATGAGTGAACACATATGATATCTGTCCTTCTCCTCCTGACTTATTTCACTTAGCATGACACTTTTGAGGTCCATCCATGTTGCTTCCAAAGTTCTCATTTTAAAAACGGGGATAATGATATTAACTGTGCCAGATTCTCATGAGTTTCAACTACCTAATGTGTGGTACTTTCCAAGAGCTCTATCTGGGACGTAGCTAACATTTAATAAATGGCAAGTATTATTCTTTAAGCTGCTACAACTGGCATTATTACTAATCTTATTCCTTCCCGGGTACTTTCCTTTTCCTCAGTTGGCTCTCTGCATAACTTGGCTTTGAATTTCTAGGAGAGTTCGACTCACTTTGTCCCTTGTCCGTAGATGATTATTGGAGAAGCAGCAGGTGGTATGAGTGAAGAAGGATGGAGGTAAGGAAGGAGTCGGCCAGCAGGAACAACGTAGGCCACATGACACGGTCAGAGAGAGGATTTGGGGTCGGGGAGAGGAACGGTTGATGGGAACAGATTCTGAGAAATCGAAGAGGGTCAGACAAAGGAGTTTGATTCTGTTAAGACTCATTTATTTAGGCAACTTTGGCCTGAACAGAGATGTCTGGAAATATTTCTGACTAAGATAAATGTAGAATTTGATGCTGACTGAATCTATCTCCATGGCTACCTGACGGATGGAGTTCAATGCTCATGCATGTGTGATTGTTCTGTCACCCTTTACACAACTTATTTAATCTTCACAATAACAGAATTGGAAGGAATGAACACTTTCCTCGAAATAAAAAAAATACAATCTCAACTAACACTTCATTTCTTTGGGAGCTGGGTGCTGTGGTAGAATTTTATACCTGCTCATCTATTCAGTCCTCATGACAGCTTTGCCAGGGATGACACTGAGCTCAGGAATGGTCCCCCTCCACCTCAGCCACATAGCTGTGAGGAGTGCCTCCAGCGCTCACGCAGGCCCTCGGGAAAGGGCCTGGGCGTCCCTCCAGGGCCCCAGGAACTGACATCAGACAGAGCATGACTGACCCACGGGCACATCATTCAGACTCAGCGGGCTTTCTCTTCTTCATGTATGAGATGTGAGATTTACGTCCAAGGGCCTTGCAAATTCTGAGTTTTCCTGACCCTGTGAGGATATTGGCACCAGTGTACATTTTCTAGAAAAGTGACAGGAAAAGGGAGAGAAACAGAAATGTGAGGGGCTCCCGGGTGGCTCAGTTGGTTAAGCATCTGACTCTTGATCTCCACTCAGGTCGTGATCTCACGGTTCGTGAGGCTAAGCCCTGCCTCGGGCTCTGTACTGACAGCTCAGAGCCTGCTTGGGATTCTCTCTCTCCCCCTCTCTCTGCCTCTCCTCTGCATGTGTGTGCCAACACACACACACACAGAGACACACACGCATGCACACACTCTCAAAGTAAGTAAATAAACTTAAAAAAAACATAAAAAAGACTTAACATCTGTCATGAATTTTAAGTTCATTCAGAAAGAAAGAGACCTGCCTCATTTCCATTTCTAGGAATATTAATATGTCACCAATAATGAAATATTAGGAAATTCCTTACAAATGTGTACTGGGGGGGTATTTGAATGTGTCAGTGATAAATTCTGATTTTTTGCCCAGGAGAAAAATGAATAATGATGAAAGAAAAACGGAGAGGGGGGAGATGCTTTCTTTAAGTCAAAGCTTGATCTAATTTTGTTAGAATGAGGAAAACAGGAAGAATAGATTTTATTACAATTAATGGGAATTTGTTGTTAAAATAAATTATGAAATGTATTACAGTTAACAATAGAATATAAACTTTCTTATTGATTTAGCAGAACTGAGTTTTCCAAGATAGGAAAACTTACATCTTCCAAACAATTCTCTTGATTATAATATTAATTTTCATTACACACACCAACTGATAGCTTTCAATATTTTAAATTGCCTATTAAATATGTTCCCCAAACCAAATGAACACAAATAACTCTGCAATTTAAATTAATTGATAATCCACAATTTCTATTTTTATTTGATGCAGGACTTTGGGGGTTGATTGAGAAGACTTTAAAAGGAGCATTTCTTTTAGATATTAATGTTATCATTTTAATCTTGTAGATTCAGAACCAATTTATTTTCATGTAAAGCTAATTTAAACTTAATTAAAACCAGACTGTGCTTTATTCTGTAGTTATTACAGACCGCATTCACTGGTACATATCCTTTAGCAAGAATTTTTTTCTTTTCTATTTTTATGCTTTAAATTTATAATTGGTTTCTAACCTTTACAATATTTGTCCTATTTGCCAATAACTTGTAGAAGCCTAAAATAGGGGTCTTTTGCCTGTTTTGGCACCCCAAACATTTTGGCAGCATGAAGACGGAAATTCTTATTACATGAGAGTATCATTAATTCCATGTTTTGTTTTGTTTTGTTTCCTCCTCTGACGTGAGTTTCACAGGCAGAAGTGTTGGTTTCAGTGCTGAAGATAATATTTGTCAAATGGTAAATGTATATTAATAGATTTTAAATGAGTTGGTAATTTTTTTTCTTAGAGTCTGTAAAGACTTTCTTTCCTTTCTCTTCTCTTCCTTTTTAAATTTATTTTTTAATTTAAAAAACTTTTTTAAAAGTTTTTGAGAGAGAGAGAGAGAGAGAGAGAGACAGTGCATGAATGGGGGAGGGACAGAAAGAAGGGGAGAGAGAATCCGAAGCAGGCTCCAGGCTCTGAGCTGTCAGCACAGAGCCCAAGGCCGGAGTCTAACTCACGAGCTGTGAGATCAACACCTGAGTCTAAGTCTGATGCTTAACTGACTGAGCCCCCACGTGGCCCTAAATCTTTTTTTTAAAGTCTATTTGTCTGATTTAAGTATAGCTGCTTCAGTTTTCTTTTGGTTTCCATTTGCCTGGAATGGAATTTTATGTTCTTTCACTTTCAGTTTATGTGTGTCCTTATATCTAAGGTGAGTCACTTGAAGGTAGCACATAGATGGGTCTTATTTTTTTTTTCCTTAAAAACATTATGTTGAGTGAAATAATCCAGACAGAAAAGAATATGCACTGTGTAATTTCAGTTATTTGGAGTTTTGGAATAGTCAGGACCAAACTATGATGATAAGAATCAGATCAGTGGCTCCTGGGGTTGGGGGTACAGGGCATAGACTAAGAAGAGGCTTGGGGACCTTTTGGGGTGATAAAAATGTTTCATTTTGTTTTTGAAAAATGTGTATCTTTTTTATGTTTAATTTTCACTTATTTTTGAGAGAGAGAGAGGCGCACAAGTGGGGGAGGGGCAGACAGAGAGGGAGACAGAATCCAAGCAGGCTCAGTGCTATCAGTGCAGAGCTGGATGTGGGGATAGAACTCATGAACCATAATAAGATCATGACTTGAGCCAAAATCGAGAGTTGGACATGTAACCGACCAAACCACCCAGGCGCCCCCCAAAGTGTTTGGTATTTGATTAGCGTCATCACTGCGTGGGTGTATACCCATATCGATATCGATATGGTAGATGTGTATTAATAAATTTATATATATACACACCCATATGTATAAGTATATACATATGTATATATTAATATCACAATGATATGCTACTCGACTCCGAGGCTATTTTTCTACTTCTCTGTGTCAAAGTGGATGACCGTTCTGTCCCCACTCTGCCTCCCTGCCACTGTCCGACCACATTCAGCCACCCCAGGGCTGGATAGGGGTGTTTCTGGATCATGAATGTCGTACAGTGAGCTCTGTTAACGTTGCCCAAAGCGCCCTCATTTGTAATTTCCTCTCATGCTGCTCGTCTTCCCCTCTCAGACTTTTCATTTGCTACAGACCCAGATGATCAGAAACAGGTCATAAACCTGAGCAAAGTCTCGGGAATTTTAATAGCTGGGGAGGGTCTTATCCCGGTGATTTCTTGAATGAGGAAACTCACTTATATCTCATGGTCTTGAACTTCACATTACCTTCAGTAGATATATTTATTGTATTTTTTAAGTGGTGACAAGGTGAAGGACACATATTTGTCTTTTCAATTTTATTTAAAGAAAAGTCATCTCCTTTATTAAAAAATGTATTTGCCCAAAATCATTCATCTATGTGGAATTAAAATCTGTTGATTGTATCTTATGTGAATTACATACTGATAAAGCTAATAAAAATATATGTCATGTAGAAAATAGAAAAAGAGAGAAAGAAAACCCTACCATTGTAAGGCTATTTTAGATGACCAATTTTGATGTATTTTTCTGCATAAGTCTAAGTGATGAATATTTATTACTTTCTCACCATAAAAAATTGTTAAAACTTGTGAATGGTTTCAGATACATTTCTGGGTGTTCTAGGTTATGGAATTGAGTTTTCAGTCACTGAGTACTGAGCATCCTACATAGTCTTTCCCCAGCCAGACATGTAGACCCTCTTGGAGAAAAATAGAATAAGTGGCCTGAAGAAGGGGAAATATTTTTCTTTTTTATACCTTTGCCCTCCTTTCTAAAGCCAATGAACAGCATCCAAAGGAAAAACCCACTCAACCCTGAGCATATCAGCTCTCTGGTATACATAGAAGTGTGCACGCCTATTGTTGCCGTAACTTAAGCTTTCTTTTTCCAAAAAATTTTTATTTAATTTATTTTTTAAAAGTGTTTATTGATTTACTTTTGAGAGAGAGAGAGGGAGAGAGAGTGAGCACACAAGCCGGGGAGCGACAGAGAGAGACACAGAGAATCTGAAGCAGGCTCCAGGCTCTGAGCTGTCAGTATAGAGCCTGACACGGGGCTTAAACTCACAAGCCATGAAATTATGACCTGAGCCCAAGTCGGATGCTTAACCCAGGCACCCCAGAAAATTTTTATTTATTTGAGAGAGAGAGAGAGAGAGAGCGAGAGAGAGCATGTGAGTGGGGAAGGAGGCAGAGGGTGAGAGAGGGAGAATCCCAAGTAGACAACATGCTCAGTGTGGAGCCTGATGTTGGGCTCAACCCCACGACCATGGGATCAAGAGTCAGGCACTCAACTGACTGAGCCACCCAGGGGCCCCCTAGCTTCATTCTTTCTATTACAAGTATTTCCAAAGATACTTGCACTATTTTTCATACATCAGTATTTTAATGTTCACCAAAAAAAAAAAAAAAAATCTTGCGGTTCTTCCCAGGTGTCTAGCTTCGTTCACCTTAGGAGAAGGAACACCCCTGGGGTGTGGGGGTGGGGAAGTTACCATTTCTACAAATATTAAAGATGTTCTCTTTACACTTAGGAGGAAAACTATTTTAGATATGTTCCTGGTTTGCTGACTGAAGACCCACAGAGATTGCTCCTCTATCAGCTCTGTTGAGATGACAACAGAATCAACAAAAAACTTTGGGTTCTGAGTTGATTTACTTACTGAAGATAAATTCATGACTTCTCACTGATCTTCTGAGTGAGGTTATGTAAAATTTAGACCAATGAAAATTAACAGATGAAATAATGGAGGCACCAAATGACAGCTCATCAAAACCCAAGTAAGTGAGAGCTGAGCTGTGAATAAAAGTCAACTCTGCGTTGATGTCTGTGATGAACATAATGTCAGGTCTCACACGGCTTGCGGAAGGGTTGGAAACCTCAGGCCAACAGCCAAATTTAATTTTTATTCAAGAACTGTTCACAGAAAGCATCTGTGTTTTGAAGGTTTCAGACTACATAAATAGACTTCTTTTGTGCTTGACTCTAGATAAATATCTTTAGTGTTCAGCCTTGTTATAAGGCTGTTTATTTCTGCTCTGTGTTGGGTATTTCTGACCTGACGGTTTTGCCGAGGGGAATTGCATTAGCATGAACATGGCTGGTGATGTAAAAAGAAAGGATTTAGACTTGCTTGAAAAATGGGCTCTGCATGATGGATTTTCTAGCTTGATAAGCAAAGCAGCAGGCATATTTCACTGTAATACAAACTTAGTGCTTTGAAATAAGACAAACTCAATGCCTAATTTACCAATGCTATGATAAAAAATGTATTTTACTTAATCAGATTTTGCAACATTATGTTCTCATTGGATATATACGTTCAGGATCAGGAACATACAGGATGTACAATTTCTGTTTTTTTCTTTTCTCCCTTTGTTTCATTTAGCAAAGCATTCTCTTTGGGAAGATACATTTCTTTCTTCATAATTTCTGATAAATAGACGTACTGCTAAATTCGTTTTTGCATTTCCATACATTCTCTCACTCAGCTAATTAGCTCTTCTTTGCCAGTGAAACTGCAGGAAATTGCACTGTGAGTACATTCTCTAGTTGTGTTCCACTTTTTGTGTCTCGCTTGACCCCTTGATTAGCGTTTCAGTCTTCTAGATCTTTCTCTTAGATCTTGATCAAATCTTTTATACACTTTCAATTTTTCTGTCTTAGCTCATGGAGCAGTGCAATAATAGAAGAGGAACTATTTCAAAGTCATCAAACCTTGAGAAACAGTTATATCAACCAGAATTTTAAACTGTGTCACTTCGATTATAATATTCATGAAATTTTAATGCCTATTTATATGCGTTTGTGTTACATACTTACTTTTTTCTGAATGTAAGTCACAATCTTATTCAACATAATTAAATTATAAAATGAGATATAGCTCATAAACAATGCATTTCATAGTCACCAAAAATTAGGACCATAAATTAATAAATGGTGTGTCACAGTTATTCATAAATGCCACAAAATAAGCAATAATCTAATAAAAGCATGTAAAGCAATTGTTTACAGGATAATGGGGGAAGGGAACAGAAAAAAGTGGTACAAATTTTGGATATTACAGGAAAATTTGACGGTTAGTGGTGTGGTAAGTCAAATAATGGTCCCTGAAGCTATCCACATCCAAATTCCCTAAATCTGTGACTAACTTAGGTTACATACAAAAGGGGAATTAAGGTGGTTGACGGAATTAAGGATGCTAATTGACTGACCTTAAGATGGAGAGAGGATCCTGGGTTTTCTGGGTGTGCCCAATATCATCATAAAGGTCTACCTACAGTGAATGAAAGAGACAGAAAAAGGTTGGAGAAATGGAATTTGAGGACTTGTCTTTTTGCTGTTGGCTTTGAAGGTAGAAGGGGACCAGGAGACAAGGAATGACGGTGACCTCTACCAGCTGAGAAAGGTAAAGAAATGGATCATTCTCTTCAATCTCAAAAGAAAAAAAACAAAAACAAAAACAAAAAAAGGAAAAAAAGAAAGCCCTGCTGACACATTGATTTTAGCCCAGAGAGACCCATGTCGGATTTCTGATTTAAAGAACTGTAAGATAATAACCTTGTGTTGATTAAGCCACGAAATTTGTGGTGATTTCTTACAGTAGCAATAGGAAACCAATGCAATCAGAATGAAAAAGAAATAAACTTTAAGTTGGCTAGTATGAAATGAATTCATGCAATAGCAAAGTTTGTGTTGTGAAAATTTTCATAAAATTTGTTAGTGTTCTATAAATACTTATTCCAAATACAATAGAGAATTGAAGACCGAAATTTGATTTTACTCTGCATAAAGGAAATAGGTTTAAGGTTTAAAGACAGTCAATAGACAAATAGCTAGCTTGTTTTAAAATAATTTATTAAAAATTTGTTTAATGTGTATTTATTTTTAAGAGGGGAGCAGGGGCAGAGAGAGGGGGAGACACAGAAGCAGTCTCCAGGCTCTGAGCTGTCAGCACAGAGCCTGATGTGGGGCTTAAACTCAAACTCATGAACCACACACAAGATCATGACCTGAGCCGAAGTCGGATGCTTAGCCAACTGAGCCATCCAGGGGACCCTCAAATAATTTATTTTCAAGATAGCTTTCTCTTTCAGCCTCCAATTGCCAAAACATTTCAATTGCATTGTTTTTGAGGTATTGAAAATCTGAGCCTAAGATTCTAAAGACGACCTCATTAGAAAAAGTGTAACAAAGGTAGAGCAAGAGTGACCTAGTCAAGCTGTAGCCATGTGAAAAATTAATGGAATTATTCATACTAAATTCCACTTAGGTAATCATGTGATGAGTAAGAGCAAGGAAGATTAAATTTTAGATGTGGTTTTAACATTCCAGTCCAGATGGTTTCCAGGGATCTACCTAATCAGGTAATTTCATTTCACCGTATTCTAGCTGCTCCTTGAAAATCATCTTTGTGCAGAAAAAAGAAAAAAGTTTCACATCATATCATTAAACTATCATTTTATTCTAATGGACTCTTAGCAGGGGACGGTGTTGAGGTTCTGTGCAGCATCGGGAAAGGAGGGGCGACGTCTAGAATCACTGATACTGTTTAAGGAAGATAGACTCGTCAGGAAGCTAGAACGGAAGTAGAACCGCATTGCCCAACGGCTGAGTTACTTCAGGGAATACAGCCCTGAGGTCAATGTTCATGGGGTCCTTTGGGCCATATCACAGCCATCCTGTTGCTAGCCCAGGTCAGCCACCTCAGATTCTGCCAGGAATAATGCCACTCCTAGCTCTGGTAACTGCTCTCCCGCCCAGCAGCAGCTCTCTGCCACCCTCACCCTGTGAGATGAGACCCCTCTCAAATCTCAGGCTGTTAATCCACAAAATGACCTTTGATTGCTTTTCAAAGCGATTTAATGGACCCATCCGGTCTTGCCTGTAGCAAGCTTTTATCTAGGCCTCTCCCTTCTCCTAACTCTGCACATCAAAGCCGACCATATAGACTTTTCACTTGGAGTTGAGACAGAAGCTCAGAGAGACACCACCAGAAGAGGTTTTGAAGTTTTGAAGTTGGAAACCTTTTCCTTTTTTTCTCAGCTGTCTACATATGCTTGTTTGTGCGGAGCCTGCCTTGGGTCATAAAATGTAAAAAAGAAAATCAAAAATACTTTAAAGACTTAATGTTGCAATTTCCTTGGCAAGTGGGAAGAGAGAAGTTTAGGAATAAAACTGAAGCAGAAAGCAGAGTGGAGTCAGTATTTTTATCTGTTCATTCCGGAGGAAAAGAAATGTGGCTTGTTTTTGTTGTTTGGTGATTGTTGGGGGAGAGAGGCGTCATTTGCTTGCTTATTTGTTTGTTTGTGACAAAGGCCAGTTCGAGCACATCAGAACTTGGCCAGTCTTGGGTTTGTCCAAAATGAAAGCCTTCTTGTCTTACGACCACCACGAGAAATTCTCGGATTAAGACATCTTTGGTAAAGCTGTTTGCTCTGAAAACGGCATCTGGGTCTTATGAATTGTGGTGGAAGAATGGACTGACTTCTGTTGCTTATGCTGCATGTTTCAAAGTTACACGTGTTTCCTGTAACATTACCTATACTGCCCCTGCCCCCCGCACCGAACATTTTGAAGAAAGTGTCTGAAGAATTGGCAGCGAAGCTCTCTCTGTGAAGTCATGCCCGTGACTGTGGTTGGAGTTGTGTTCAGGAAATGAGATTTTCTCATTTTGGAGCCAGTTTTGGTCATTGTAGAAGTTTGATAGCTTCCCAAATGGTCAAAAGTTGATTAACCATGAATAAATGGTGCTCTGATTACATGTGAGTACATGGAGACACTTAATAGATAAATAAAAAAGTTGGTAATATTTTGCCTGCTCTGATGAATGGGATTAAGTCTCCTATCATGGATGACTACTGTCATCTCTGTGTCAGTGTCACGCTGAGGTGACAGCAGGTGGAAAGTGATGTGCTCCACCGCAGTGAGCGGGGCCCATTCTCTTGAATCGCTGCTCTACCTGGGTGTTTTTAAAGACATGGGGGTCAATTATAGTTCTTTCCTGCTTCCTAAGAAGCCAGTTCAAATGCCAGATATCAAAAATTGAGAAGCTTGACTGAATTCTGGATAAAACCCAAACAGATAAAACACTTTTAAGAGGTGAGGGCAGCCTTTTCAGAACAATCTTAGGGGAATAATTGTCACACTAAACTTACTGGCGGGTGACGTTGGGCCTGTGAATTAGGGAAGCATTTCAATCATCTGTGGACACTGTTGAGGTTGTAGGGGGTCAGAGGCTCCTCGAGAAGGGGCCAGAGACACACCGTGGCACATTGAGATGTTCTACGTGGGCAGCTTCATAAATAAAAAGTTATGGTTCATTTAAAAATATTTCTTGCATACCTCCATAGTCCATACACTCCACCTGGTAAAGGAGATGGAATGAAGAAAGCATACAAAATCTCTGTCCTCATGGGCATATCTTTTAAAGGCTGGAAAACAAAAAGAACAAAATGCATTTACAGGATCAGGAAGTGTGAAGCACTACAGGAGAAAATATAGTCAGTTATCACATAGTAAGCAATGGCGCGGGTGCCATTTTTGGGTAGGGAGGTAAAGAGACCCAGCTGAGGGAAATCCTTCCCTGCAGGTCAGGAAACAGCGGAAGAACGGAGAGTTTTATGGAGAAGACCGTTCCTCAATCCCAGACTTCATGCAGGCCAAACAGCAACTAACCTCACATAGAAATTTGCCTTTAAAAAATCATTGTGTGCTGTCACTGGAACTGGGTGATACCTCTTTTTCTGCAAATAGTCATTTTAGAATGATTCTTACTTTAAATATAAAACTAAGTAAGAAAATGACAAGTCATTCATCTTCTGGCCATAGGGACTTAACCACTGTTAACATTTTGACATGTTTTCAGGTGTTTTTTAAATAGACGTATACTTAGAAAGTCATATACGTAACATACTAAAGATTCATATTGTAAAGAAATAAATATATTGGAAATAAATCCATAGTCCATTTGAGCACCCTAATCTAAGTCTGTTCCCTCCTGGATACAAATCCTCAGTATGAATTTGGTGTCTGTGCATTCAGTCCTTTCCCACATTTACATACATGTACACAAGTACACGTGCCCTTCTTTGATCCTGAAGACTTTCCCAACCTAACACACACACACACACACACATGCACACACACACACACACACACACACACATGAACACACACAGAGTAGATTTTATACATATTTAAACTTCGTGCAGGTGGTAGGGTACCATTTACCTCATCCTACAATTTTCTTCTTACTCTAAATAATTTATCCACAAGCTCATATTTATTCTTTTTAACTGCTGTCTAGTATTCCATTACACGTGACGCTATGAGTCTGCACACGTGTGCTCACCTGTGTGAGTACCTGTGTTTGTGCACTATGAGTGTACTGTTCTGCCCACTGGTCCTGACTCCATCAATGAGGGATACCATGAAATGCCTATATTTTTCCCACACCGTCTTCGCATATGTTCGCATATTATTTGGATTTCTTTTTCTCATCATGTAATATTTCCTGCATATCCCGTAGTTCCTGGCCAATTTTGCATGTTGAGATTCAGTTAGAAGCCTCAATATAATATTAAATTTAATTCCCACTCTTTTCTCATGACCAAGTAGAATTTTTTCCTAAAGTGCAAGGCTCATTCAACATTAAAAATATGTCAAATGCACTTCACCATTTTAATAGACTAAATAAGAAGACATATAATCATACCAATAGACAACAAATTATTGGACAATATCTCCTATCCCTTCATGATAAAATAAAAAAACTCTCAGTAAATTAAGTATAGACACAACTTAATAAAGGTAATAATAAGACATCTACAAAAACTACAACTAAAATCCTCTGCGATGGTGAGTGATTCAATTCTTTCTCCCAATGACTGAGGTTAAACAATATTGTTGTCTCTCACTGCTTGCATGAAACATAATGCTAAAATTGCTAGCCAGTGCAGGAAAAAAAGATAAAGAAATAAAAGGCTTACAAATTGGAAAGAATGAAATAAAACACAATTTTCTCATATGAAAGCTAAAACAATATACAAGAATATTTCTAGCACTAACAAGTGATTTTAACAAGGTTTCAGGATACAAGACCAATATTTTAATTTTTTAATAATTTATTTTGAGTGAGAGAGTGTGTGTGTGTGTGTGTGAGGGAGAAGGGGCAGAAAGAGAGGGGGAGAAAGGATCGACGCAAGGCTTGATACCCCGAAGCATGAGATGGTGACCTGAGCCAAAATTCCGAGCAGGACACTTAACTGACTTAGCCACCCAGGTGCCTCAAGATCAATATTTTAAAAATCCAGTTATGTTTGTATGTACTTGTAATTTACAATTGGAATTTTAAATTAAAAAGAATACCGCATGGAATAGAACAATAAAAATGAAATACTTCACATTTGAATCTAACAAAGTATGTACAAAAATCAGAAATCAAATAAGACCTAAAATCTGTCAAGATAATTTGGGGTCATGTTTGGAAGGCTAAATGCTATTAGGATATTAATCTTCTCTACCTTTATTTATTGATTCAATGAAATTCATTCAAAATCCTGGCAAGATGGTAAATATTCAAAAGCTGATTCTAAAATAATGGAAAGGCACAAGGTGATAGTGTTTCCAAAACAGTTACGAGAAAAAGATAAAGAAGAAAAAGAAGGAGAACTTGTACCACTGGATTTCCGGACTTACTTCACAGCTGTGACAATTAAGAAATTAATGATACTGGCAAAAAGATCCCCATGTGATCAAGGGGCAGAATAGAATGTGTACAAATAAAGCCACATGTATCTGGTTAACTCACTTTGAAGAAGGTTCAAAGGTTATTCGATGGAGGAAGATATTCCTTTCAACAGATGTTGTTAGAATAATAAGATGTACATATGTAATAGAATAAACGTTGACGCATACCTGTCATTCTGTATCAAACTTAGCTATAAATGGATTATATGCTTTAATGTACAATGTTAGCCTGTAAAGCCGTTAGAAGAAAGTATAGGAGAAAATCTGCTCACCTTCGCTTTTGTAGGAGTTTTCAGATACAATGAAAAATCAATGTATAAAAGAAAATGTTAATAAATTAAAATGTTTACAAATTTGGAAATTATTACTCGCAGCCAATAATGGTAAGAGAATTAAAAGAAAAGCCACAGAGTAGGAGAAAGTATTTTCAAAGCACACAGCAATATAGGTGGGGGTAGATAGGTATAAAGGCCCAATGTAAAAATATCTTTCTGTAATCCTGTGTTTACAACGAACTATCCAGCAGGGGTAGACAATGACAGATATGGGGGAAATGAAAAATAATTATGATAAGCGAGCTCTGGTAGAGGAAATATGAAGTAGCTTAATTATGCACAAGTTCTATTGTATTGGAAATTCCTGTGGTTGTCACACTCTCCATATATGGTTTCACCTGTCTGTGGTTTGCCACACGCTTACCAACATGTTGGCCGCTTCCTTGTACAACTCCGGAGAGGGATTGGGACCCAAGAATGCATGGCTTTGACAGTTAGGCAAAGACACTTAATTTTAATCCTCGAGCACAATGGGGTGTCTTTGAGAGTTCTGACTAGCGCAGAAGAGTGACAGATGTCAAAGGAAGAGTCCCCTAGCTAGGAAGTAGGACAGTGGGCAGAAGGTCAACACTGAGGGGTGGGCATCAGGGCTTTCGCCCGGGACTACTTGAGTCTTTTTAGGTCCAGATTCTTACTTTTTGTATTTGACATGAATGCAGTTTGCCCCTTTTAGGTTTTGTAGTTCCTATTAGCCACAGCAAGCTTTCTGGTTCACAAGAGGAAGCGCAGTATTGCAGAGACAGCTCATTGGCTAGGGATTTTGATAGATTTTTTGCAATTTTTTGTCAAACTCAGAAAAGTAGAAATTAGCAACATGCCAGAGAAGTGAGTTAAGTAGAATTTTCTAGACTGTTCCCTGAAACGTTTATATGCTTTTGAGGAATTTCCTCTGCAAAGGTAACAGTTGTAAACACAGTCGTACACGTTTTCTTTCTGTTTGAAATATTAATTTATATTTTTACTGTTTATTTTCGAGAGAGAGTCAGAGCATGAGTGGGGAGGGGCAGAGAGAGAGAGGAAGACACAGGATCCAAAGCAGGCATCAGGCTCTGAGCTGTCAGCACAGAGCCTGACGCGGGGCTCCACGAGATCATGACCTAAGCTGAAGTCAGACACTTAACCGACTGGGCCACCCGGTGCCCTTGAAATATTAATTTCTTACCAATGTCAACTTAAAGACCTCAACAACAACAGAGATGCTTTGTATCTAATAATTTTAGAGAACAAACTATTTTTTTCTTTCATCACAGTAGCATGTTTTGAAAGACATAAATAGGAGGGAAAACACAAAAGCCAGGGGGAAAAAGAGGGGAGAGGGAAAGGAAACATAGAGATAAGAAATGGATCCAATTTAGGAGGCTGGGGACTGGGCTCGCACGAGTTCACACACATACGAAAAGCCTGTTCTCCAGCTGATAATGGGTGCTCCTGGAACTGGAAGAGAAACAAACAAACACTGCTGAGGGGGAAATAGAATTGCAGTTGACATTGGCATGGGGTATACTGAATGCCTAAGGCAGGGCGGGTTCACCTTTCTAAAAGAGGGTTTGTGTGGGAAAGAGGCTAGCCTATATAATAATGAACAGAAGTTAGCCTTAGATATGACAACTTGAAATACAGTGCTCAGCACTTTATCAGACGAGGGGATGGGGATATAATGGAAAGATGCACTCATGCAATAAATGAATGCTAAGAAAACCTTGCGGTGTGTGAAGTTTTTATTCACCTGACTGGTTTCTTCCTCCCAGATCAATGGGTTGACCTTTGGACTCCTGAAGAGCTATTTTAAATGTTATGGGCAAAATCCTCAAAAATCCTCAAAGTCTGCTTCAGATTCACTGGTCATGTTTATAGTTTTGTTATCATGTATCACATTTTTATGTTGGTAAATATTGTCACACTAGTGTTGATAAGTTGATAATACTTTCAAGGGTGTCTAGATATTAATTTGCAGAGCAGACCAATGTGTGTCTCAATTTTCAATGATATAATATTTGCCACTATTTAAAAGGGAAACATATTTCTGAAGAATATGAACCATCCATTTTTGTAGCTAAAGTTTTCCAGGGGGACGTAGGTGAGGCAGGTGGTTATTCATACACAGGGTGGAATCATGACTTTATTTGAAATTGTGGTGTTTTGTTTTTGTGGATTTTTCCACTAATTTTAGTTTTTAAAAATATTTAATGTTTTTTATTTTCAAGAGAGAGAGAGCAAATGGGGGAAGAGCAGAGAGAGGGAGATACCGAATCCAAAGCAGCTCCAGGCTCTGAGCTGTTAGCACAGAGCCTGACACAGGGCTTGAACCCACAGATCGTGAGAACATGACCTGAGCTGAAGTCGGATGCTTAACTGAGGCATCCAGGCACCCTCAACTAATTTTAGTTTTAAAGGTATTGTATTAAACATTCCTAACCTTGATTGCTCAGTTTTTGGACCCCCTTCTCTGCTTAAAGTTGGCATCTGAGAGAAGTGCCTCACTACCCTTACCTTTGTACGTGACATGTGGATGCGTGTGTGTGTACACGTGAGTGTCCAGGTGTGTCTGTGTGGTGGACGGAGACAGAAAACAGGGAGTGCCTAGGAAATCATTCTGCTCGAGGCTACGCCTTTCTATTGAGTGCCTAAGACACCATATTATGGAACAATTCTAACTACATGTTTAACAGTGTTGAGGAATATGGTCCCGGGTTGAGGGTAATACAAATGATACACGTACAAGCTGCATCTTCTCTCTTGGCCTGGGTCACCAATTTTTGTAAGTATATAAAGTGGTTCTGAGATCAGCTGAGCCGTCTCACACTCACCGTTCTGTGAGCCGGTGCTCAGCTCACACCAGGGCAGAGAGCCGCAGACGCCCTGCCCTTCCCTGAGAACCTTCTGGTCTCTACCTTGCAGAACCCAGGGAAGGAATGCTCAGGGGTTCAAGAATTATGACTGGCTACCTCATCCAAAAATAATGCTTAGTTTTGAAGAAGATGATTGTGACTGGATACTATTTCCATAGAGTTTATTCGCCAAACTCACAACACGGCTTTAGAGGTGGCTGGTTAATTTAGTAAACAGACACGAGATGAGCAGTGAACATGGATTGTTATTTCATCAGTAACGTGTGTCCTCATACCAAGATTTTGAATGGAGTCAGGATTAATGAATAACAGAAGACTGACACTTTGCTTTTTGTCTCCCGTGAGGTGTTTCATCATGTGGAAATAAAGGTTCCTCAACCAAATGGAAACAAGCCCAAGTTGTTTATTCAGAGCTTGCTGTCACAAGGGGACCAGCTGCTGTCACAAGGGGACCAGCCGCCGTCACTGGTGTTTTGGCAGAGACTCGTAGGTAGGCAAAGGGGTGGGAAAGAGTCGTGATGGACCAAAGGGAAGACTTCACCCATGCTCCGCTTGGAGGCTTTGGCATGGGGAAGCTGTCAGCAGGCTAACTAGCAGGGGGCCTCCCGTGGGATTGGCTAAGCCTGCATGTTTGGCTTTCTCTGGTTGGTCCTGAGTTGGCAGTAGGGGCAAAAATGAGGGAAACTATTAGTAATCAGACAAATAGGAAGACATGATACGGGGCGAATGAATCAACTTGGAGAGAAACGGCAGGCTGAGAAAGTGGAGGCAGCACTCTAGCACTAGCTCAGGGTGCAGGAATCAACCAGAGACTCCAAAACAGGGCTCCTCACCCCGTCCCGTACCCTTCCTGGTTCCACCCTGGACACAGCTCCGCCAGCTTGTTATGTTGGACCAGACACCAGCACATGATGGAGAAAGCCTGTGTGTGAGTGGGAAGGGGGGTCAGCGCCTGCAAACAGTGGTCTGCAGTTTACTAGGTGACTTGAGCATCTACCACGGACAATCATGGCAAGTGTCGGCATGGTCCCAGCGTGAAGCATAGCACACAGGAGATTTTCTCTGTTTTTCCCACAAGCCGATTTGAACTAGTTTGAAGAATTTCACTTGCATTCAGGAGAACCCAGTGCTCTGGGCACTGCTTTTCTTTTGTGCTTGTTCCGCTTTTAAAGAAAGGCACTGAATTTTTATGTTTTTCTTAATTGACTTAGAACAAAAGAAATTATAGTTGAAGATTCATAATGGGATTGAAAAACTGGGTCAGTCAAGTCCCGTTGTCAGGACAACCCTTTCCATAGCCTGGTCTGTGCTCCACGTGAGCTGACCTGACCCAGCCACTCTGGCGGTCTCCTGTCACAAAACTTAAAGTAAGAGTTTTCTCCTGCCTTCCCGGAGCTCACAAATCCATGCACAAAGGCAGGCAAGATGGTCACATTAGGAAGCGTATCTTCTGAACTGCAGGGACTTAAAGAAAAAACATTTGACATTGGAAAGTACTATCCACTGACTTGTTGAAAAAAGACTGTTTTCTTGATGATATAATAGATATACGTATTTTATAACTTAACGTTTGAACAGATAGGGATAATTTTTCAAAAAATGTCTTCATCTTAATGTTTATTTATTTATTTATTTTATGAGAGAGAGCACAGGTGGGAGAGAGGCTGAGAGAGAGAGAGAGAGAGAGAGAGAATCCCAAGCAGGCTCTGTCCTGTCCACACAGAGCCTGGCATGGGGCTTGAACCCACAAACTGTGAGATCACGACCTGAGCTGAAATCAAGAGTTGGACGCTCAACTGACTGAGCCACCAGGTGCTCCTACATGTTTTCATTTTAATGTGACATTGTCTCCTGTTATTTTTGTAACTTTGAAGTTTTTCTGTGTGTTACATTTAGTAATATCTTAGCATCTCCAATCTGTGTCTCCCTCTCTGCCCTTCCCCCCTCGTGCTCTGTCTCTCTGTCTCTCAAAAGTAAATAAAAGTTTAAAAAAAGTTAAGAAAACAGTATCTTAGCATCTAGTCAGTACAGACATCTAAGGTCTTTTTCCTGACTTCAAAAAAGCTAAACATTCATTGTTGGGAAGAGGCGTGAAGGGACAAAACCAGAATAAAATATCTATGAATTCAAGATTTAGTCCAGAAAGAGTAAGTGTTGAGCAGACCTTCAGGAAAGACAGTATGAGGAGCTTAAAAAGCCTCTCCTCCAGACAGACATTTGTAGAACTGATGAAAATTCGCAAAGACAATCATTCAGAGTCTCTGGAGACTGGTCAGAGGGGATACAACAAATAGAGAAACATTTCTTTCACACAGTCTGTGGACACTCAGACCAGGGCACGCTTGAAAGGAAGGTCAGGAAAGGAGACATTCAAATAGAGCCCATCTAGGGCACCTGCCTGGCTCAGTCAGTAGAGCATGAGACTCTTGATCTCAGGGTTGTAGGTTCGAGCCCCACTGGGGTAGAGAGATCACTTAAAAATAGAAAAAATGTTTAAAAAAACCCTTCAAATAGAGCCCCCCTAAAACCACAGTCATTCCTGTTGATCAGGGATGTTATCGGAACACCCCAGGCCACATTCCCTGAGGAGGGGCTGGAGAGTGAACGTCAGAGGTGCAGTATATGGTTGATTGCAGGACACAGGCTGATGCTCCCTGAACAGTGACAGCAGTCTCCAAGCCGAGCACAGATCCAACAGTAAAAGATGAGAGCCTCACTGGCCGGGGGGCTTACACATAACTCTGACCAATCAATGGCTGATGGAAAATGGTGCTGACTCTGGGGTGACACATAGAAGGTGAGGCTTAGAGATTAAAAAAAAAAATGTTGAGCAGGACCATCAGAGGTTGCGTGCTGGGGGCCGGGGAAACAGACTTCAAAGTAGGAGTCCAGTCATGACACTAAGAAACTAAATCAGCAGAAACAAGTTCTTGGGGATGGGGGTCGGGGGGACTGTGGGCACAGAACTCACGTCAGAAATTAGACAATACTTTGACATAAATGAAAACAAAAAATAACCTATCAAAACTTAAGGAATATAGAAGAAATGAGGTTTAGAGGGAAATTAATCGTTGTGAGTGGATCTGTGTAACACATGGGAATAATTTCAAATGAATAATCTAACCTTCGATCTTAAGACACTGGAGAAAGAAGAGTAAACTCAACCCAAAGCCAACAGAAGGAATGGAATAGTAAAGATGACGTTGGAAATAAGTGGTAAGGAAGATGGAAAAACCATGGAGGGGCGCTTGGGTGGCTCTGTCAGTTGAGCATCTAACTTTGGTTCAGGTCATGGTCTGGCAGTTCTTGAGTTTGAGCCCTGAATCGGACTCTGGGCTGTCAGTATGGAGCCTGCTTCTGATCCACTACCCCCCTCTCTCTTTGCACCTCCCCCACTCATACTCTCTCAAAAATAAATAAAACATTTTTAAAAGAAGAAAACCCATAGATAAAAACAGATTCTTTGAAAAGATAAATTGACAAACTTTCAGCTAGATTTGAAAAAAAAATAATAAAATACTACAATCAGGAATGAAAGAGGCACTATGCCTGACTTTACAGAAATAAAAGGATTATAAGGAAATACCCTACACAAGTATATGCCCACAAATTGGATGAGATGATAAAATGGGGGATATTCCTAGAAAGACACAAACTACAAAACACGATTTCAAAAGTAACAGAAAATGTTGGGGCACCTGGGTGGCTCAGTTGGGTAAGCATCTGACTTTGGCTCAGGTCACAATCTTGCAATTCATGGGTTCGAGCCCCACCTCCGGCTCTGTGCTGACAGCTCAGAGCCTTGACCCTGCTTCGGATTCTGTGTTTCCCTCTCTATCTGCCCTCCCCCACTCATGCTCTGTCTCCTTTGTCTCTCAAAAAATGAATAAATGTTAAAAATCTTTTTAAAGTAACAGAAAATGTGAACAAGGTGACAGTACATGGGCAGGTTGAAAACCTGAACCTGAGTGGCTGCACTGGTGATTTCCAGCAAACCATTCAGGAATTTCATGTCAATTCTGCCCAAATTCTTCCAAGAAATAGAAGCAGAAGTCATTCTTGTCACAAGTTCTATCAGGCTCGCATTTCCCTGATGCCAAAACCAAGAGAGAAAACAGAAGAAAACTACAGATGTATAAACCTTATAAACATAGAGGCAAAAATTCTCAACAAAATACTGGCAAAATGAGTTCAAAAACGTATATAAAAAAAATTTTACACTACAACCAGGTGGGATCTATCTTACTAATACAACAGCGGTTCAATATCTGAAAGTCAATTGACGTAATACACGTCATCATTAGAATGAAGGCTGGGTAGCCCATGAATGCCAGCAGACACACACACAAATGAAGTTTGACAAGATCCAACACTCTTTCATGATACAAACACTTCACCAGCCAGAAACAGAAGAGAGTTTCTTCAGGCTAATAAAGGAAAATGACGAAAAATCCAAAGAAAATATAGGTTAATGGTGAAAACCCAAGTGCTTTCCTCCTAAGATGAGGAACAGGTCACAATATTGATCTCACCACTATTCAATATTGTGTTTTGAGGTCTATCCTGGACAATTAGGCAAGTAAAAAAAAAAATACAAAGCATCTTGACTGGAAAGGAATGCAAACAGGCAAACAAAAAACTATCTTTCTTTGCAGACGATGAGACCTTTTATACATAAAAATCCCAGCAGTCTGATATAAATCTGTTAGAATTACTGAATGAACTTACCAAGGTTGCAGAAAACAAGATCAACAAACCAAAATCAATTGTATTTCCACACATTAGCAATAAGATTAAGAAAATAATTCCATTTACAATAGCATCAAAAAAGAGTAAAAAACGCTTAATGAATAAAGAGAAACACAAAACTTGTACATTGAAAATTGAAAAACATCACTGAAAGAAATTAAAGACTTAAATAAATATAAGGAAATTCATATTTCTCAAAGGATTACTGAGGTAACAATATCCCCCCTAGGGCACCTGAGTGGCTCAGTTAGTCAAGTGACCAACTCTTGATTTCGACTCAGGTCATGGTTTATGGTTAGCTCATGATTTTTGAATTTGAGCTCTGCATGGGGCTCCATGCTGGCAGTGTGAACCCTAGACTTGGGATTCTCTCTCTCTCTCTCTCTCTCTCTCTCTCTCTCTGCTCTCTCCCCCTCTCACAAATAAATAAATAAACCTTAAAAAGATTCCCCCAGCTGATCTACGGATTCAGTACAATTTCTATCATCACAGTTGTCTTTTCTGCAGGAATTGACAAGCTAATCCTAAAATCATCTAGAAATGCAGTGGACCCAGAATAGTCAAAATAATCATGAAAAAAAGAAAAAGTGATCCGCTTTCAAAATTTACTACAGAAATACATGCTCAAAACAGTGTGATACCAGCCTTTGGATCAATAGCATAGAATTGAGTATAAAGAAATAAACACATTACTGGGAAATTGATTTTCAACAAAGGGACAAGACAATTCAATCGGGGAAAAGAATGGTCTATCTAACACATGTTTTAGGAAAAACTGGATATCCACCTGTAAGAGATTGAAGTTGAACTTGCATCTCACACCATGTACTGAAATGAACTTAAATAGATCAAAGAACTAAATTTAAAAGCTAAAACCATAAAACCCTTAGAAGGATACATGCGGGTAAATCTTGTGACCTGTGTTAGGAAATGATTTCTTTCAAATGACACCAACACATAAGTGAAAAAGAAAAAAGGAGATAAACTGAAATGCTTTAAAGCGAAAACCTTTTGTGCTGCAGATAGTATCTCCAAGAGGGTGAGAAAACACCCCAAAGAAGGGAAGATAATATTTACAAATCATATACATAAAGAAGTTTCAAAATATGTAAAGAGCTTTCACAACTCAATAATTAAAAAAACCCAAATAACCAAATAAAACCAACTAAAAATGGGCTAAGGATCTGAGTAGGCATTTCTCCACAGAAAACATACACGTAGCAAATAAACACATGTAAAGTTGCTCAACATAATTATTCATTCTGAAAATGTACATCAAAGCTGCATTGACGTATGACTTCACACACACTAAGATGGTTATAATGAAAAAGACAACGAACAAATGTTTGCAGTGATGTGGAGAAATGAGAATGCTCATATACTGCTGGTGGGAATGTAAGTGGTACCATTGTTTGGGAAATGGTTTGGCAATAGAGAGGTATTATGATCCAGGAATTCCACATCTAGATGTATGCCCCCCCCCCGCCCCCAGAAAAAGAAAGGAAACTTATAAACCAATACATGAATACTCACACGAGCATTATTTATTTTGGCCCCATACTGAAAACAACAAAATGTCTATAAACTGATGGATGGCTCAACAATGCTTGGAACACCCATGCATTAGAATCTGTTTGACAGAAAGAGTGAAGTACTGATGCGTGATACAACATAGATGGACTCGGAAAACCTACTATGTGGAGGAATTCAATTGCAGATACCCATGATTCGAATTATTCCATTTATTAATTTTTAAAAATTTTTAACGTTTGTCCTTTTTTTTTTTTTTTTTTGACAGAGAGGGACAGAAGATGAGCAGGGGGAAGCAGAGAGAGAGGGAGACACAGGATCTGAAGCAGGCTCCAGGCTCTGAGCTGTCAGCACAGAGCCCGACGCAGGACTCAAACCCACAGTGAGATCATGACCTGAGCCAAAGTTAGATGCTTAACTGACTGAGCCACCCAGGCGCCCCTAGATTATTCCATTTAGATGGCATGCCCCAAATAAGCAGATATATAAGTATTAGAAAGTTAGCAGCTGCCCAGGGCTGAGTGGTTGGGTTGGGACAGGATGGTCTGTGCCTACTAATGAGTACGGATTTGGGGGGAAGTATTGAAAATGTTCCAGAATTAGATAGTGTTGACGGATGTGTACTCTGCGAATATGTGACAGCCCTTGAATTGTCTTTTTCTGATGATTGAATTTTATATTATGTGGATTATACCTTAATAAAGTTTTTTCCAAATAAACAGATTAGAAATGAGTAGCAATAAATGATGACTAACGTATATTCTCTTACTCTAAAAAACTTTACTTGAACATTTTTGTTAATACGTAATTTACATAAATAGCAGTCACTCTACATTTACTGACACCATTCCCCCCACTCCCCAATCCTGGAAGCCACTCATCCACTTTCTTTCTCTACTGATTTGTCTATTCTGGACACCCATATAAATGGGATCTTATAATTATCTTGCCTTTTGTGTCTGGCTTCTTTAGCACAATGCTTTAAAACTGGTTTTATTTTTAAAATACCCCTCCCCCTTTAAAAGTAAAATGCTCTCACTTTGGAACAAAAGAAAAGTAAATACATGTCATTTTATCTAATTTGGACAATACAGGGAAAAATTAAATTTGACCAAAAAATTGACAGTCAATGAAAATTCTGTGTTGACAAATACAGAACTAAATTTTCGCAAACTTGTTTTTTAACAAATGAAATGGTAACCCATGTATATTTTCATTTTTCTTTGAAGATGATGTCATGAGAATTTCCTTAAAGAAACATTCCTTTATGTCCATCTCTATTTTTATATAGTTGGTAGCAAATAAAAATGATTTTATGTTCAAAGAGGCCTCATATTTTAATTTTTTTTACTGTTTTTATTTATTTTAGAGAGAGAGAGAAAGAGAGAGGCAGCATAAGCAGGAGAGGGTCAGAGAGAGAGGGAGACACAGAATCTGAAGCTGGCTCCAGGCTCTGAGCTGTCAGCACAAAGCCTGATGCGGGGCTTGACCCCATGATCTGTGAGATCATGACCTGAGCCGAAGTTGGACGCTTAACCGACTGAGCCACCCAGGTGCCCCCTCATTTTTAGTTTGTGCTGCATGATGCTCTCTCCACTGCGAGTTACTGATGGGCCAGTCCTGTAGTGTCTTGTCCACAGAGACCTGACACAGTGTTTTATGTGATTCTAAATGTGTGGCTATCTAATCATCTCTTATAGTCATGCAGTGATTCCAGCTCCTCTAAGGTATATTGTCTGGTTCAGTCTTGATTCTAGTAGCCAAAATTTCAGTTGCTATGCCTAATACTAAACATGTTTAGAAATGACTTAATTTGAGGAGGGGGACAGATTGCAAGAAAAAGGCTGGAGATCTTGTGATTTCTCTTTCTTATGAATCTGTCTTTTTGTCCATACCAAACGTTAGTCAGAACAAAAGGTAAAATACTCAAAACACAAGTGAGAATAAGTCTTCTCCAATCTGCTTATAATATTGACCAGCTAAGGGTGGGATTTTTTAAAATATGTTTTTAAAACATAGCAACTGTCCCTATTGTTTTGGGTTGTAGGGTGATGATGTAACTTTTATATCATTACCCCGTGGTTTATTCTAAGTTACTCTAGAGCTGTTATGTCTTGTTTCAATGTCAGAAAAGCAATGAAGTCTCCTTAAAAATCTGTTTTCTTTAGGAGCAGGACATGACACAGAAATGACAAAACCCGAAATAACAGCGTTATGTGGGGATTCGCCATCACTGTCCCTTGCGCTGCACAGCCAACACAAGTTGTGGAGGGATATTTCACCTTTTATTGATCCCTTCAAAAGATTCACCTTTCATTCCCGAAAGTTAATTAAAGGGCTCTGATTCTGACAGTGCCTAAGTCTATGAGATATTTGCGAAATGACTGAAAAGCCTTAAAGAAAATATTAGGTAGAACATATGTCATGACCCACCACAGAATTCAGAAAAATATGCAGAACTACTACGTGCAATAAAAAAATACAAGATTATAGATCTTAAAAGGAAGGGGCATGTGAAGTGAGCCCTCCATCCGTCGGGGTTTTCTCCTGAGGACATGTTGTTGGTTGGCACAGGGAGGTGGAGCCCGGGGGGAAGAGCTGTAGAATTGGCCCAGTGAACTGTTCTCAGAATGAGAGACCGCCAGGGGGCTTGGAGGTGCTGAGGGAACTTCAGAAGCCTGCGCAGAGATGCCGCTCAAGTCTGTAGCCAACACTTGGGCTGCGCAGGTTTGGAGAAAATTCTGAGGACTCGTAAATACCAGCAGTAGGTGAACTGAGTGCTGGGACAATGGATGATATGCCAGGAAAACCTGCAGTAGTACTGTAGCCAGGGCTTACCCTGAGTGCAGAGGCTTTGGTGAAAACTTCTGGCATTCAGTGGACTCTCCAAAAAGTCTCCAGTCCAGGACAAATCTTTATACACTTGGAGTAAAGGCAAAACTGAAATAAGTCTACCATTAAAAAGCATAATCCGGGCCAACCTATGATCAGTGATCTGGTGATGATTTTCCTGCCTTCCAGAATTAAATCCAATACTCTTTTGCAAAAAATAGCACCATCCAGCATCTCTACTATGCATCTATGCTGTCCTGTGTACAGTACAGAATGATAGCTCTGTATAGAAAGAAATCTCCTGACCGATAATTTCAAAGATGAAATAATGCATAGAAACAGATAAAGAAAAAGTGCAGCTATCGGAAGGACCCCTATGGTGGTCACCAGCTTCCAAGACAGCCCCCAGTGACCCGTGTCACCTGGTATCCACACTCTCAAGTGAACACCCATTGTGGCAGGGCCAGTCTCTGTGACCAACATGGCAGATATGACAGTTTGTCATTCTAAAATTAAAGTTTTGTAATGAACGGCCCAGCAGCTCTTCTCTCTGTCTCTCTGTCTCTCTGTCTCCCTCTGTCACTCTCATCACATGCTCTGTGAGAAGCCAGTGGCCAGGTCGTGAGCAGCCCTATAGACATGTCTACATGGCGACGACCTAGAGCCTCCAGCCAAGAGCCACAGGAGTGAGCTTGAGAGCAGATCCACCAGCCCCTCAGGTAACGGAGGTCCCAGCTGAAGGCAGAGCCAGAAGACCCCGCTAAGCCACCCCCGGATTTCTGACTCTTAGACCATTGTGCGTATAAAGTGTTTGTTGTTTTAAGTTGCGAAGTTTGGGATGATTTGTTACCCAGGAACAGATCCCTAATGAAAATCGTGGTATCCAGCTTTGGGGTCGCTTTGTTAGTATCAGATGAAGTAGAGTACAGACAAAGATAGCTACCAGCATGCAAAGGGACATGACAAAGTTATGGGAGTGTCAGTTCATCAGAAGACATAATTCTAATGTACATGCATCTCAGAGAGATTGAAAATACATGAAGGAAAAAGTGACGCCTGAAAGGAGAGAAACTCACACTGTAGGTGGAGACTGTCATGCACCTCTGTCCGTTGTGGCAGAGCTAGGAGACAAAGGACTGAAGATCATTCACCAGCTGGATGTCACTGGCATTTATCGGACACTCCACAAAACAACAGCAGAACACGTTCTTTTCAAGTGTGAGAGGATATTTGCCAACATAGACCGTATTTTCAGTGTCATAAATCAAACCTTAATACATCTAAAAAATTGCAATCATGTAAAGTCTATTCTGAGACCATAATGGAACTGAACAAGAAGTTAATAACAGAAAGATGACAGTAACATCTCTTTGGAAATTAGACAAGGCACTTTAACAAAATTTTTAAGTGTTTATTTATTTATTTATTTATTTATTTATTTAGAGAGATACAGCATGAGCAGAGGAGGGGCAGAGAGAGAGGGAGACAGAATCTGAATCAGGCTCCAGGCTCTGAGCTGTCATCACAGAAGCCAATGCGGGTCTCGAACCCACAAATCGTGAGATCATGACCCGAGCTGAAGTCAGATGCTAAACTGACTGAGTCCCCCAGGTTCCTCTAAACAAGGCATTTTTTAATAATCCATGAGAATAATCAAATTTTCAAAGGGAATTAGAAAATACCTTTAACCTTTTGAGTTTACACTGACACCCAGAAAGTGTAAATATTATGCTTGGTCCAATTTGTACTCTTGAAGAACTTAGTAAATAGAATAGATTCTACAAAGGTTCCCCATGAATCTATCAGATTTAATAAGGAACTCTATTGTCTCTCTCTCTCTCTCAACCCCGTGCATGTCTGTATATCCACATATAGACAGAAACACAGTCTCCAGAATATTCAGTGATCCCTTTAAGAAGGCATGGCTATGAAGTGGTATTTTCATCACTAACATTTCTTGTGGAATCCTATGGTTTATTTTTCAAGAATATTATATCCAGCCAAAGGGTGCTCCTGTCAGAGGAAACAATGGTAGAAGTCAGTTAAATGACACATATTCCTTTGTTCCAAGAAGGAGCAGAGACATTTGTCACCCTTGGTTCAGACTCTTTTAGAGGGAGTTTCAGAATATGTATAAATCACCAGGAATAATCTACACCCAGAACAGGGCATTGCTTTGGCAATGACAGATGCCTCAAGAAATTTGGAGCACCTGGTGGCTGCGCTTGAGTGTATTATTTATGAACTTTGTGCTCTTTCAAAGTGAGAATAAAGCAACTAACCACGATTTCTCACCTTCCTGAAGATAAAGGGCCCTGACGCTGTCGGTTGTAAATTTAAAGGTGTATTTCTTTATTAACTTTACAGTTTCACCGAATGGTATTTTTCCTGACGGTTAAAAGAAAGTTGACTTTGTTGTTGTTGTTTTAAAGTGAAAGTTAACACATCCTTTTCACTGAAAGAGGGAAAAGTGTGTCACTTTTGTGTTTAAGAAAACCAGTGTCCTGGGTTACAGGATAGAAGTCATTGTGAAGCCTTTGGGGATTGTTGTTAATGTAACACAACGCGGTGGGCTAAGGATCTCCCACGGCGCTTGCCAGGAACTGTGACAATGGGTGTGCTGGCTTTTGTGAGTGACACAGAGTCCTCGCTGCGGCAGGCACCGCGCCTAGAGACCCACTGGGACACACCCATGCAGATGTCTCCCCTCCAGAAGCACAGGGGCATCCCTGACTCTGCCTTACTGCCTCCACTGCAACCTCTCAAGGCAGTGAGCGAGCGGAGATCACCGGAGGGCTCACCTGTTCTGTGTCCCGTCTCTCTGGCATAGCCACCCTTCGTCACCTAGTATCCAACATTTTGAAATACCATTGTTTTATATGTTTTCTCCTTTTTTGGTTTTAGCTGAGAGCGTAAATCCGCTCCATGTTACTCCATGTTGGTCCTAAATGTTGGATTCATATATTGTATTGGTTTCCTACTCGGCAGAGACAAACCACCATGACTTAGTTACTTAAAACAACCCAATGCAGTTAATCTTCCGGTTACCGAGACTGTGTTGGTAGGATTTTTTCCTTCTGGAAGCTTTGGGAGGAGAATTTGATTCCTGCACCTAGCTTCTAAAGGGTACCTGCAGTTTTTGGTGTGTGGTCCCTTCCTCCATCTTCACAAAGCCTCATCACAACCTCCAATTCCCTCATCATATATCCTTTTTATAACTTTGACCCAGCAGGCTCCCTGTTATACCTGGTCCACCCCAGTAATCCAAGAAAATCCCTCCAGCTCAAGATCCCTGACTTCACAGGGTCTGCAAACCCCTTGGCTGTGAAAGGCATCATTCCTGGGCTCTGCGATCAGTGTGTGGAGAACATGGCGGGGGCGCTGTTCTGTCTACGGCGTAGACACGGCCTCACAGAATCCCACAACCACTCTGTGAGTTTGGGGATTTTTCTCAGTTTACAAATAGGGGTATTTACATACATAGACTTTTTTCTCAAATATATATATACACATATATATATTTCTCAATTTACCAATGAGGAAATTTTTATAGGTATAGGTATAAATATAAATACACAGTTGTTTTTGCTTAATTAGCATTCATAGTTCCGTCACACCAGGATTATGACACTTCCTTTTGGAAAGTTGACAACAGGTCATTACTTAATCAAATACGTCCAGTGGTGCTACAGTAACAGCCTGTTTGTCTTATTTTTTCTTTTTTTTATCTTATTTTTTTTCTGAATTTAGATTATTTAGTTGCCCAATTGCACAAAATAGACTTAACGGTAGAAAAAAACTTTCATTTTGATATATTTTCCTGTTACATTCACCCAATATAAGCACACAGGTAATAATCCGTGACAGTGTTTTCAAAGTAAACAAAACAAAACAATATGGGCTATTTTTTCATGGGCCTTGTGCTTTAGACCAACAGAAGAGTTTTGTGTAAATGAACCTTTTTATCTGATGAATCCATTGTAAAGGCTCACGTGCTGCTGTGAAACATCATATAGAGACCTGTGTGTCTTTTAAGGCTTTTTGTATCTATGTTCACGAGGACATTTGTCTACAGTTTTCTTTTGTTATGCTGTCTTTTTCCGGTTTCAAAATCAGAGTAACACGGGCTTCATAAAATGAGTTAGGGGGTTTCCCTTCTCATTCTCTTTACTGGGAGGGATAGTGCTGAATTCGCTTCTCAGTATTTGATGAAACTCTCCAGTGAAGCCACTTGGATCTCAGGATTTCTTTTTTGAGAGTCTCATATTACAAATCTGATTTACTTAGCCATTTCAAGCTATTCAAATTATCCTTTGGTTTTTTTTCTTTAATTTATTTTTGAGAAACAGAGAGAGACAGTGTGAACATGGGAGGGAGGGTCAGAGAGAGAGAGGGAGATGCAGAATCTGAAGCAGGCTCCAGGCTCTGAGCTAGCTGTCAGCACAGAGCCCGACACAGGGCTCGAACCCACGAACCGTGAGATCATGACCTGAGCCGAAGCTGGACGTTTAACTGACTGAGCCACCCAGGCGTCCCTCAAATTATCCTTTGTATATTGGGTGAATTGTGTTAGTTTGTGCTTTTGTGAGAAATTCACTCATTTTATCTGTCAAATTTGTTTGTGTGGGGCTGTCCCTATTATTTCTTTACTACTGAGCTTTTAATGTCTGCAATGTCTATAGTGAGCATCTCCTGTCCAATACCTGATGTTGGTACTTTGTGCTTTCTCTCTCTCTCTCCCTTTTATTGTCCATTTCACTAGATGTTTGTCAATTTTACTCAACCTTTCAAAGAACCAACTCTTCACTTCCTTGATTTTCTTTGTAATTCTTCTGTTTTCAATCACATGAATTTCTCCTCTTTATTATTTCTCTTTTCCTGTTTTCTCTGCTCTTCTTAGATTCTTGAGACATGAGCTTTTGATTACTGATTGGAGATTTTTCCTTTCTCTAATGTATGCATTTAGTCTTGGGATGTTGACTCTCAGCCTTGCTTTAATTACTTTCCCAAATTTCGATATAGTATCTTTTTCTCCTCATTCTGTTAAACATATTTTTTTTAATTCCTTCCCATGATTTCCTCTCTGACCTATGTATTATTCAGAAGTGTACTGTTCAGTTTACAAGTGTTTAGAGAATTGTCTGTAATTTTTGTCATGGATGTCTATTTTGATTTTACCATAGCCAGAAAAAACGCCCTGAATACTGCCAGGTACTTATGAGTTGTTGAGATTTGTTTTGTATCATAAGATACAGGTTATCTTGGTATATGTCCTGTGGGCTGTTGGGGAAAAAAAAGTATATTCTGTTTCTGGGTAGAGTGTTATGTAAATGTTAGTTAGGTCCCTTTGGTTGGTGTCGTCATTAAGTTCTTCTACATCCTTGCTACCTTTCTGTCTAAAAGTTATATCAAATTGCTCACAGTAATTTGTTGAAATCCTCAACAATGAATACGGATTTGTGTTTCCTTATAGCTCTGCCGCTGTGTCCTTCATGGGTGTTGAAGTGGTTTCTCAGTGGGAACATATCTAGAGTTTCTAAGTTTTCTTGATGGGCTGGGCCTTTAATCATTATTTAACAACCCTGTCTCTAGAAACTTTATTTCCTATTTAGTCTGCTCCACCTGATGCTAATACAATCCCTCCTTTCCTTTGATTAATGTTTGGATGATAGAGTCTTTTAATTTTAATGTGCCTACATTATCATGAAGTGAGTCTACTGTAGACAGCAAATAGTTGAGTCATGTGTTTTAATCCACTCTGCCAATCTTCGTCTTTGAATTGATGTGTTCATAACCATTACATGTAACATCCTATTGACACAAGAGGATTAAAGTCTTTTTGATTTTTTTGTGTTTGTTTTTGCTCTTCTGTTTTCTGCCCTCCTGTGGTTTACCTGAATAGTTTTCAGAGTCCACTTTGATTTATCTATAGTGCTTTTGAGTGTATCTCTTTGCATAGCCTCTCGGGGCTCGCTCTAGGTGTTACACGACATGTTTGTACGTGACCCCTCATAGCCTGCTGGTGCTGCCACTTTATCCATCCAGATGGGATGTAGAAAACATTTTCTCTTTCTCCTCTGTTTGTACTACAATTGTCAAATATTTCTTCTATATGCATGAAGAGTCACACAATATTATAATTTTCCTGTCAACGATTGAACATAATGTAGAAAATGCAAGAGGAGTACGTATGCACAAGTGTAAGTACTCACACTTTTGGGTATTATTCTCCTTTTTTCTTGATGTTTCAAAGTTCCACCTGTTATCATTTCTTTTCTATTTCGAGAGCTTCCTTTGACAGTCTTTCAGGGTAGGTCTCCTGGTAGCAAATTTTCTTAGTTTGGTTTCACCTGAGAATGTGTTGATATCTCCTTCATTTTCATCATATACAGGCTTCCAATGAAAGTCCGAGTAGAGAAGCCCAAAGTACCCACATAAGGGTTCAAACAGCGGAGTCAACTGGAGTCAAGGATCCCTCACCTGATGTGCTGAGGTTGGATGAATACAATAAAATGTTAAGAATCCTGGGGAAAGATGATGTGTTCTACAATAGTCTGGCCCTTTTCCCCTCGATGTTAAATGACGTGGAGCATTGGAAAGGGTAGAGAGAAGAAAGTCACAGGAGTGTGAGCACAGAGGAGGGTGTCCTCCTGGGTCGGTGAGGATGAAAGCCGGCCTGGAAAAGAGAGTGGCAGTTTGGAACAATGCAAGAGTCAGATTATGAATAATTTTCAATTTATGGAGAGCAGGCATGCTTAGGACAGTAATTGAGGGACAGTGTAACAACCTATGAATGTCACAACAGTTTCCCAAAAATGTGCTTACACGTGGCCTTCCATGTCACAATGTATCTTGGAGGTCAGTGCTAAGAAACACTGTGTTTCCTTTGATCAACTGTTGTTTTCATCTTGGGGACAGTCAGACAATCGGGAACCTCTACTGATTCTTTTTCTTTTCCATTCAGTTCTCAAGGAAACTCAGAGCTGAACTGGAAGCCCACAGTCACATTCGACTTGCTTTCCTATGTCCTCACTCTGTTTTTTTAAAACTAGTTAACTTTAAATTTGTTTAAATTTCATTTAACCTTATTAGTGTGTATATGGTTTTTTCAGTTGCTTGAAATAGATAATCATCTTCACTTTATTTTTTTAAGTTTATTTATTTTTTATTATTTTATGTTTCATTTTTGAGAGAGATACAGAGACGAGCATGAGTGGGGGAGGGACAGAGAGAGATGGAGACACAGAATCCAAAGTAGGCTCCAGGCTCTGAGCTGTCAGCACAGAACCTGGTGTGGGTCTTGAACTCACCAACCATGATATCATGACCTGAGCTGAACTTGGATGCTTAGCCGACTGAGCCACCTAGGTGCCCTTTATTTATTTATTTTGGGAGAGGGAGAGAGAGAGAGAGAGAGAGAGAGAGAGCAAGCTGGAGAGGCTCAGAGAGAGGGTGAGAGGGAATCCGAAGCAAACTTGACGCTGACAGTAGAGAGCCTGATTCCAGGCTCGAACTCACAAACCTGAGCCTGAAATCCAGAATCTGATGCTTAGCCGACTGAGTCACCCAGGCACCCTGATATTCACTTTAAATGCCTAAGGTCATTGTGGCACCTGGGTGGTTCAGTTGTTTGGGCATCTGACTTTGGCTCAGGTCATGATCTCACGGTTTGTGAGTTTGAGCCCCCAGTGGGACTTTCTGCTGTCAGCAGAGTCCACTTCGGATCTTCTGTCTCCCCATCTCTCTGATCCTGTCTCCGTCTCTCTGTCCCTCTCCCACTTGCACGCTTGCTCTTTCTCTCTCAAAAATAAGAAACACTAAATAAAATAAATGCATAAAGTTATTTTAAGTCTACAGGGTAGAAATTGATTGCTTTTGCCATGTTACTGCATAAGGGAGCAATAGAAAGAAAATTACGTCGTTTTAGGACGACTCATCTGTGGATGAGCGCAAAGTGGAGAGGAGATGCCTGCGGGCTGAGAGCAGGAGTTGTAACTCCAAGGTACCCATCACTGCTATCCTCTGGTAACGTGCTCTCCTGGGAGCTGTCATCCATGAACTTGCCTCTGTCTACTCCACCGCTAGGGAGATTGACCTTGAGCAGGGGACAGCCCTAACAAGCAACATTGGCTGCCTCTGCCTCTGATGTCCACACAAGGGCCCCGGCTGCTGTCGCCCTCATCTGCTGCTTGGCAGGAAGGGCCCTGCACAGAGTCCCTGCTGTGCGCGGGTGTGTCTTCCAGCTTCCCGTCCTTGGGGATTCTTTGTAAGTGGTCCCTGTGTGTGTTTTATAACGAACTGATGTGCTTTGGGTGACTTCTGAAACTTTCTGGACCTCAGATTCTTTCTCTCCATGCTTGGAATGGTTTCTCAGGGCCCTTTAAATTCTAAATGCATCAAGATGGAACTTTCACTTGCTTTCTCTTGAGAATTGCTAGTCGGGCATGCAGCCAAAATAACATTCTGCATATTCTGTATTCCTATTTCCTTAACTTATCGATCTTATTTCACTCTTTAACTCCCTCATGTGTTGAATGTATTGAACACAAGGAAATTAGAGCTTGTCAAAATGCTTTTTCCTCTGCATTAGGCTGTAGCTTTCTTCCAACACCCAGTATCATTAGGCATTGATACTCACCGCCTTGCATCACGCTTCAGGTTACATCGTGTCCTATAAAGCCCAAAGAAATTCTGGTAGCCCTTACCTTCCCGTTCATTTGACCACAATTATTTCAAAAGTCAGCAGGTGTGTTTACTAAAAATCTATTAAAGATGGTGTCCTGTATAGATAGATTTCTTATTTTGTCTTCTTCCTCCCGCCCCACCCCTGAGCTTCTGTCATGCCAGAGACGCCATTCCTTGGAGATTGAATCCAAGCGTTCATCAGTCCATTAAGTATTTCAAGACTAAGATATCAGTTTGTAAGTGAGATCAATTGTCCTTATATTTGCTCAATTCTGTTATCTTTTCACACAATTATATATTTTTTGCTTATTCTTATATATTAAGAAACTACCTTTGGTTTTTAATTTTATGGTCCATGTTGGCATGTTTGGACATTTCAACCTTTGATTTAAAGAGTACCACTTGTGGGGTGCCCAGGTGGCTCAGTTGGTTGAGCATCCTTCTCTTGATATGGGCTCAGGTCCTGATCTCTCAGTGATAAGATCGAGCCCCACATCAGGTTCTGTGCTACCCACGGAGTCTGCTTGGGATTCTCTCTTTCCCTCTCTCTCTCTGCCCCTCCCCTACTTGTACTCTCTCTGAAAGTAAACATTTTTTTAAAAGTACCACTTGCTTAAAGTACTTCCTTTCAGCTGCAAACTTCTGCTATTTCTCTATAACATCTAGTTTCATGTCCTTTAGAATGAAGATGAGGAAAGGCTTCCGATTTAAACCAAAAGGAGTTTGAACTATGCTTTTATCATGTGGAACATTATAGATCATCTGGCTCCTATGTCTAATCTTTAGATGAAGAAAACAGAGTGCCCAGTTTTGATACCCATGCCAAAGAGAAAAATTTTTAAAACCAAATTTAAAATTCATAACAGATTGAAAATGTCCACAGTTTTATTTTTAAAGTTCAAACAAAACAGAAAACTACAGGGAAGAAATTTCAAAAGAAATTATGTCAAATCCCATCCCTAAGAAACCATTTGCATTTGGTACCTTGCATTTCGGATGCCTCCAATGGTGGGTGTGTGACAATATAGACAAAGCATAATTTTTATTTACAAACTTACTAATTTTATTAAGAGTTGTAAAAACAATCTTATATGAACAAAATAATTAGTTTATTTAATTACAAATGAATTACTAAATTTCAATTAAATATTTCTTCAACACAGTATGTACTGATGTCCAAAATATTTCTACAAAATGATAAAACTGAAGAGTAGTTAACAGGATGGAGTCTTTCTCTTGTTTAGACTTTCTTTTTTATTTTTATTAATTTATTTTTGAGAGAGAGAGTGAGTAGGGGAGCGAGAGAGGGAGAAAAAGAGAAAATCTTATGCAGGCTCTTCGCTTAGCATAGAGCCTGACAGGGGGCTCAGTCTCACGATGGTGAGATCGTGATCTGAGCAGAAATCAAGACTCGGATGTTTAACCGACTGAGCTACCCCGGCACCCCTCTCTTGATTAGACTTTCAAATAAATTAAAAACATAATTCTGGCAAAATATGCATAACAGAAAAGATACCATCTCAACTGTTTTCAAGTGTCCAATTCTGTTGTGTTAAGTACATTCATATACTTGTGCAACCAATTTATCTTACAAAACTGAAACTCTATATCCATTAAACATCAACTTCCCTTTCTACTCTACCCCGGGCTTCTGGCATTTTACCTTCCGTCTCTATGAACTGACTATTCTTGGGATTTCGTATAAGTGGAATCATACAGTATTTGATTTTTGTGACTCTTCATTTAGCACAATGTCCTCAAGGATCGTCCATGTTGGAGCATATGACGGGATTTCCTTCCTTTTTCAGGCTCCCTTATGGTCCCTTGTATCTATACAGCACATTCTGTTTATTTATTCATCTGTCGATGGACATTTGGGTTGCTTCTGCCTCTTTGCTAGTGTGAGTAATGCTAATATGACCTTGGATGTACAAGTACCTCTTCAGGACGCTGTTCTCAATTCTTTGGGGCATATATCCAGATGTGGAATTGCTGGATCATGTGGTCATTCCATTTTTAATTAATGGAGGGACCTCCACACTGTTTTAACACAGCAGCTACACCTTTTTAGACTCCCGCCAACAGTGAACAAGAGTTTCCATTTCCCCACAGCCTTGCTAACACTGTTTCATTTCCTGTTTTATTTTTGATGGTGGCCATCCTAATGGGCATGAAATAGAATCTCATTGTGGTTTCGGTTTACATTTCCCCAGTGATTGATGAGGTTCAGTCTTTTTTTTCATGTGCTATTGACCATCCGTATTGTATATCTTCTTTGAAGAAATGTCTATTCAAGTGCTTTGCCCATTTTTTTTTTTTTAGCATTTGTTGTGGTTGTTATTTTCAGCCAGATTCTTTATATGTTCTGCATATTAATCTCTCATGTAATTTGCAAATGTTTTCTCCCATACAATAGGTTGCATTTCACTCTGTTGATTGTGTTCTTTGATGCACAGACATTTTTCATTTTAATGTAGTCTGATGTATTACCTTTCCCTTTGTTGCCTGTTCTTTTGATGTAGAATTGGGTATCATCTAAAGCACGCATTATGTGCTGTATTTACTGAGACTGTATCTATTGGCTTCTTACAATGATAAATGGGCTTGTAGCACACTTAGACTCTTCCCCTTCCCAGTATTTACTTGTTGTGGGTGATGGCCCTTATTCTGCTTTCTGAACC
>PJEM01012495.1:0-46663 GCA_004023845.1 Helogale parvula | reverse complement strand
TAACTGACTGAGCCACCCAGGCACACCCAGAATTCTCTCTTTATCCTTCTATTTTGCCAGTTTCACTAGGATATGTCGTGCAGAAGATCGATTCAAGTTACGTCTGAAGGGAGTTCTCTGTGCCTCTTGGATTTCAATGTCGGTTTCCTTCCCCAGATTGGGGAAGTTCTCAGCTATAATTAGTTCAACTACCCCTTTAGCCTCTTTCTCTCTCTCCTTCTTCTAGAATTCCTATGATACAGATATTGTTCAGTTTGATTGCATCACTCAGTTCTCGAATTCTCCTTTTGTGTTCCTGAATCAATTTATCTCTTTCTCTTCTTCCTCTTTTTCTATAATTATGTCTTCTAATTCACCTATTCTCTCTGCCTTTTCAATCCATTCAGTGGCTGCCTCCATTTTATTATGCACCTCATTTATAGCATTTTTTAATTCATCACAACTATTTTAAAGATCCATAATCTTTGTAGCAATAGCTTCCCTGGTGTCTTCCATGTCTTCTTCAAGACCAGCAATTAATTTTATGACTATTGTTCTAAATTCTTGGTCAGTGATGTTGCTTCTATCTGTTTTGAGCAATTCTTTAACTGTCACTTCTTCCTGGAATTTCTTTAGAGGAGAATTCTTTTGTTTCATCATTTTGGCTAGCTTTCTGTTTGTTCAGGAGGTTTTCTTTTAATGGTATCCTTTGGTCTCTCTTGTTGCCTTTGGTTATTTCATTTACCTACTCGTAGTGATATTTGGGACTCTCCACCATGTGTACTTTGGCTTGTTTCTTGAGGTAGCCTTATGAGGCTGTCTTCTTAGTGGACTCTGTCTCTTTTCCTCCCAGACTCTTGCGGTTCAGTGTCCTTTGGCTTTAGCCCTTTTTTGTTTGACAGATGCGGGCAGAAGTACAAAACTCCCTATGTCTCTGTAATCTTGCCTCCCATCTACCTGAGATCAAGGGGTGTAGCACCATTCTCCGCTAAAAATTTACCAGGATAGGGTTACATATCCACCGGGCAGCACAAAACAAGGTGTTCATGGTAACCAATAGCTCCATGTATTTTTTAAAATTTCTTCTTTAATTTTCTGGTTGAACCATTCATTCTGTAGTAGAATATTCTTTAACCTCCATGTACTTGTGGCCTTTCCATATTTTTTTCTTATGGTTGATGTTAAGTTTCATAGCATTGTGGTCTGAAGATATGCATTGTATGACCTCAGTCTTTTTGTACTTGTTGAGTCCTGATTTATGACCCAGTAGGTGATCTACTGTGGAGAATATCCCATGTATACTTAAAATGAATGTGTATTCTGTTGCTTTACATTGAAATGTTTTGAATATCTTGTAAGTCTGTCTGGTCCAGTAATTGGTCTAATTGGCAATTGCTTGTATTTCTGTAGTGTTGGTTGTTATTTCTCTTCTCTCATTAGTGATTTTATCTATTTGACTCCTTCTCTTTATTTCTTGATAAGACTTATCAGTTTTATTATTTTTTTCCCAAAGGTCTATCTCTTTGTTTCATATCATTGATTTTTTTCCTATTAAAAAATTCTATATAATTTCTACTCTAACCTTTATTATATCCTTCCCTCTGCTGTTAATAGGATTTGTTTTTGGTTCTTTTTATTTTTTTTTTTAGTTCTCTAATATGTAATGTTAAGTTGTTTACTTTTATTTATTTTTTATTTTTGAAATGTTTTATTTATTTTTGAGAGAGAGACAGTGTGAGCAGGGGAGGGTCCGAGACGGGGAGGGGAAACACAGAAGCCAAAGACAGGCTTCAGGCTCTTAGCTAGCTGTCAGCACAGAGCCTGATGTGGGGCTTGAACCCATGTACCACGAGATCATCACCTGAGCTGAAGCCAAAGGCTGAACTGACTGAGCCACCCAGACACCCCTAAATTGTTTGAGATTTTTCTTGCTTTTGATGTAGGCCTGTATTGCTATAAACTGCCCCCCTTAAAACCACTTTTTGGTGCATCCCTAAGGGTTTTATCCATTCTGTATTCATTTTTATTTGTTTCCATGTACTTTTTAAATTTCTACTTTTATTTCTTGGTTAACTCATTCAGTGTTTGTAACATGATATGTAACCTCTATTTGTGGTCTTTCCAGATTTTTTCCTGTTGTTTACTTCAAATTCCATAGGTTGTGTTTAGAAGAATGCATGGTATGATGTGCATCTTCTTGAATTTGTTTTTTGTGGGCTAATAGATAATGTGTTTTGGAAAGTATTCTGTGTGCCCTTGAGCAAGAAAGAATAAAGAAACATCTATTATGAAAATGGATATCCAAAAAAAGCTAGAGTAGCAAGACCTAGACAAAGTAGACTTTAAAGTAAAGATAGTAGGGGCACCAGGGTGGCTCACGTCAGTTAAGATAGAAAGGTATTTATTGTCATTTCATTATTTGTTTTGTGGTTGTTTCTGAAGATTTTCTTTGATCCTTTCTCTCTCTCTCCTTCTTTCTTTCTTTCTTTCATAATTTGCTGATTTTCTCTAGTTACATATTTGGATTTCTTTCTCTTTAGTCTCTATATTTTTGGTGTTTGATATGTGGTTTTTGATATATGGTTGTCCTTAGGTTTGTATATAACCTCTTCTTCATATTACAGTATATATTAAGTTGATGGTTGTTTAGCTTTGAACCTGTTCTTACTCCTCTCCTCCTCATGTTTTTGGTACATTATTTTTTATTATTTTATATCCCTTTAGTTTTTTAATTCCTTGACAGATTCTTTAACAGAAATATTTATTTCTATTGCTTTTGCGTTTCCTACCTGTATACTATCACATGGTTTCTCCTTTCTCCTGGAAGAGTCCTCTCTAATAGTTCTCACAGAGCTGGGTTAGTGGTCATGAATTCTTGTCTTTTGTTTTGTTTTGTTGTTTTTCTATGGGCTTTTTGTTTGTTTTGCCAGGGAAACTCTTTATCTTTCCTTCTATTCTCAGTGATAGCCTTTTTGGGTAAAGTATTCTTGGCTGCATATTTTTCCTATTTAGCACCTTGAAATAGCATGTCACTCCCTTTTGGCTTGGAAAGTTTCTGCTAAAAACTCCCCTGCTAGCCTCTTGGGGTTTCCCTATTAAGTTACTGTCTTCTTTAGTCGTTGCTTTTATTTTTTTTTCCTGTATCATTATATTTTGCTATTTTAAATACAGTATGTCCTAGTGTGGACTTGCTTTTGTTGATTCTATTGGGGTTTCTCTGTTCCTCCTGGATCTGGTATCTGATTCCTTCCCCAGACTAGGGAAGTTTTCAGGTATTATGTCTTCTAAAAATTTCTGCCCCCTTTTCTCTCTTCTTCTTCTTCTGAGACTCCTATAATATGAATATTATTACATTTGATGGAGCAACTGAGTTCCCTCAGTCTATTCTCATTTTGCATAATTCTTTTTTTTTCTCTTGTTCAGCTTGATTACTTTGCATTACTCCGTGTTCTAGATCACTAATTTGTTCCTCTGCTTCTTCAATCTTGCTCTTTATTACATCAAATGTGCTTCCCATTCTATTTATTGTACCCTTTACCTTTGCCAGGTTCACTTCTGCAGGTGGTCCTGTGCTTATGCTGAGGACCAGGAAGGAGGAAATGGCATGGAACAGGTCTTTTGTTCTAGGAGTTATCTCTCAGTGAATGCTGTGTCTCCAGGATGTGCTCCAGGATTAAAAAAAAAAAAAAAAAAAAAACCTCCCACTGTGTGCCCCAGAGGCTTGCAAAATCACTTTTTCCCTGCTGTGTGTCTGCAGGTTGTTTGCCTGCCTTCTCTCCAGAATAGCATAATGTTCTCTGGGCTCTATTGCAGCCAAGCCTGCTGACCTTGAAAACTCTAGGCTTTAAGCCCCACTGGTTGGCAGAAGTCATATAGTTTGGTCCCTTTTGCTTTCCAAGCCAATTGCTCTAAGGATTACTTTTCCCCATTTTTTGCTCTCCTGTGTACTAGTCTATTTCTAGCAATTGTAGCTTACTCTCCATTTCAGTGATCACAGTGTGTTTCTCTTTCAAACCAAGTCTCTACATTTTCTATCTTCTTCGATGTGGCCTTTTCTCTCCTCTTAGTTGTGGAGTTTATTCTGCTAGGCTTCAGGTCAATTTGAAGGGTATTTATGGTGATTTGATACTTACTCAGTTGTGTTCATGGGATTTGGTGAGCCTAGCATCCTTCTACTCTGCCACAATCTTCCTAATCTCTTCACAGTTTTCATATATTTAAGGCTAGTTTTTTTTTTTTTTTAGGGCCACAGCAGAACTGAAGAGAAATGATTGGGAATGGGGCAAATTCAGACACAAGAACTATGCCGTTTTGAGTCAAATTTAGCCTTTTGTTAAAAAAATAAACGCTACTCAGATTTTTACAAGCATTATTAATTTTCATAATTCTCAAACATTCATTTCAGAGATTTTGACCTATGTTATTATTGCTTTTTTGGAGCAGAAGATTTTTCACATGAAATAGATTCCACTCTTCTAGAAGTATTTCCTAGACTATGAAACTCTTATTGTTGAGTTTCAGTATCACTTTAGCTCTTTCGGGCACCAAGTTAAAACCAAGAGGCCCAGAGTTCTGTTAGTCTATCTTATGAGTTTTCTGAAATCCTTAGGAAAATAGACATCTCTAATTAATTAAACATAACAAATTGCCTTAAGTATTATTACATTTATTCTGACACCCCTTATCTTTGAAGACCCCCTGAGAAAATGTCAAATTATCACTGGGGAAAAATATTGGTTAAGAGTATTATAGCAACTTATGGGGAAATTTACAAATCCTCCCATTTCTACTCTGGGAATTATACATTAACTAGCCCTACCACATTTCTTCCTTGGACAAAGTTTGTTACACTAGAGGATGTGATTGCTAATGAGCTTTTGAGATAAATAATTCTAAATTATAAAAGCATCCTGCCCTTCATTAAAAACCCATCAAGGTCTAGGCTTCTGCTTTGGTAATTATACCCTAATATGTACTATTCATTATAGTAACAGTCCCTTCATTACCTTTGCTTATGAGTTCATGAATATCCATTGATATTACAGGGTTGACTCCCATTTAATTGTTGTATGCTTACATTACATAGCACATTATATTCCAAGGTATCACTAAGCAAGGTGAATTTTTTTTTCATGAATCTCTTACTTGTAAGTGAGATGCAGCCTAGGATAAGTGATGGTAGAGCTTTATTTTAACAAGAGTTTGATTTTAATAATCATATGCTGCACAAATAAAATAGCAGCAATGAATTATCATTGGTACATGTGTCTCTGATACAGATTGTTTTTTCAGAACCCTCCTTGAAAGTCTTTATAACCTTGAGTAGAATAAAAAGACAATAAAATGTATTTTCAAAGATAATATTAAAAAGTTACATGGCTTCTTTGTGTTCAATTTGTATTAGATTTAGAACTTGCCAATCCTTGTTCTGTACTTGTCCTTGTGTTGTTTAACATATGTGTCCATGTTCCACAAACAGACTGTAAGTTTATTAAAGGGCATCCCCAAGTTCTTTGGTGTTTGAATTTTTTCAAGAGTAATTAGAACATTTTATAGACCCTAAGCTTGTTTCTTCACTAAATGGAACTTTAAGAAAACAATCATAAAGGGGCACCTGGGTGGCTCAGTCAGTTGAGTGACCCACCTGCAGCTCAGGTCATGATCTCCTGGATCATGAATTAGAGTTCTGCCTCAGGCTCTATGCTCACAGCTTGGAGCTTAGAGATGGCATCAGATCCTGTGTGTCCCGCCCCTTCTCTATTTATTCTCTTTCTCTCTCTCTCTCTCTCTCTCACTCAAATAAATAAAAAAATTATAAAAACAAAGAGTTTAGACTAATTAAATAATTAGAAATATATAGTCTGCAACCTAGGTTCTGAATTAACTCTAAATTATGCTGAAATGCACCAACTGACAATTTTTCATGGCTTAATCAGTATTATAGCTCACATTATTATTATACCTAGGGATCACAAATTTTAAATTGAATATTAAAAAACTACTTTCTATACTCTTAGGAGTCTTAAGAAACACAAAATGGATATGCCTCACCTTACCTCAGAACTGTTATCTTGCCTCATTTCCCTATAGTAATAGTACATATTTCCTTAAAAGACCCCAAGTGTGCATGACCATTCTCTCCTAATGAGTAATAAATTAAAATCACATTTACCATTTGTTATATACATTTGCTTTGTACAATTTGACCCTTGGTCTTGCCCTCTTGGTTAGAATAGTTAATTCAGTACAAAACAAACTAAAAAAGGGACTTTACAAATAGAACTTCCATTATATAAGACCTATTAGAGAAGAGGTAATTATGCTCACTATTTTGACAAAGGTAAGTTCAATTCGATCTGTTTTTGAAACTAGAAAGACTAAATAGAACCTCATAATATTAATCTTGTGGCCTTATTATTATTAGGGCTCCCATATATACCATATCTATCAATATTATTGAATTAACTAATTTTTCCAACTAATTTTTTTCCAATCAAAAACTAGTAGATACTTAGGAGTCATGTTCAGTTTAGTGTCTATTTCAAAGCTTCTTAAGCTTCATTTTGGCTTTGTTTAAGGGACACAATATGCCTCCAACCAGATATCCTGAGGCAGGTAATTAAATTAGTATTGGGAAAATTAAAAACATGAAATATCCATAAAGTTAATAAAATTCTTAGATTCTGTTCTAGGCCACACATTTTTGGTAGGGAACATTGAACAATTCCCCCTTTTCCCTTTGCCTGGATCTTTTTAGGTCTTCACTTCTGAGAGCCATCAAGACTCATCTGGTTTCAGTAGTCAGCCTCACTGCTAACTGGGAAAAATTTTGAAGTGAGAGGGTAAAGAAGGCAGTTGAAATCTCCCATCTCTATCCATCAGTGCCTTCTAAGTATCTATAAAGATTCAAACCTTGTAATAACCATTTAGTTTCTAGAGGCAGAATAGTTGCCAATGATCCCTGTCTCTAAACCCTGCTCTGTGATCAATTTCTTCTCTGTGATCTGCTGACCAACACAACAAGAAGAAACAAAGAAAGTATTCTATTTGACACTTGCCACCTGAGAGCTATATATCCAGTGTATTGAAAACACAGAAAAGGAGAAAAGAGAGGATTTTTCAAAAGATAAAATTTGTGAGTCTTCATAGAGAAGATAGTTGAGCAACATCTTGAAGAATAAGTTTATCTTAGAATAGGAGTTTATCTGATTTGGAAGAAAGAAATTTGGAGCATCAGAAGGGTAGGAGAAAAGTGCAGCTAATTGGCAAACAACTGAATTAGTTTGGGCATCTGTTCGTGATACAGGAGGATATAGGAGCAGTAAGCAGTTAGAAATAATAATAAGGAAGGCAGAGGGACATTTAATGGAGCTTAAAATACCATGGTTGAGGTAGATTATTAAATAAGAATAAGTTGAAGCAATGAGTAAAGAGGGAGAGAGAAATGAGAAGAGTTGATGATGGAACTATTCAATCTTAAGGCTAAAACTGATTTATAATTAAAATAGGGAGTCTTTTAAAACCATATGAATTTTAGGTCATGTTTTTGTCATTTATATATTAGGTGTAGTATGAAAATTAATATCTGTGAAGGTTTTTTTCCTCCATTATTATTGGGGGAAAATAATGGTAACTCTGCACAAGATTATAGTGAGTCTTTGATATAAAATATACAAAATTAGCAATCTCAATGTTTAGCACAGAAGAGACAAACAGAATTTGGCACTTAAATAACTTAACTTGCCAGTTGATTCTTTTTCTAATAATAATAGGGGTCTTTAAAAATATTTCTCCCAAAAGAAAGAATGAAATACATAAAACTTCAAAATGTTTGTGATTGATTCTTACGTAGTTAGACTCATTTCATAGCTGCTGTGAATAGAGATACAGAATCTGCCTTTGCTGGAGGAACTTTTGCCATTTCACTTAGAATATGGTTGCTTTCTTTATTACCATCATGAAACTTATAATGAAAAGTAATCTCATTAATACAGGATACTTGATTTTATTTATTTGATGGTGGGGGGTTACTTGATTATTTTCATTATCCTTGTTCTTTTAGTAAATGAAATATTAAGAAAAAAATTGTGGGAGTCTGACTACTGGAAGTGTGAAATTCCCTATACTTTGTTATCGCCAATATGTGGTCAAAGGAAACAGAGCAAATAGTCAAAGACAAGCACAGTTTTCTTAGAGTAGTGCAAAGTTTAGGATAACAATGTTGTGCTTTTCCATCAACAATTCTTTCCTGCTTATGAAAGATGTCAAAAATCAAGGCAACATCTATTAAAACTTTATTGCCTAAAAGAAACTTTAATTTGTTTCTAATGCATGAACATTGTCGTAATTTATGAAGTGACTGCTAATTATATTTTTGTCTAACAAAGCCTTAGTTTTTATAGCATAAAAGTGAATTTGCAAATTGCTAAATCAAGAATTTACTAAAGGTGTATTTTTCATTGTTTTTTTTTCCAGTGTAAGTTGCTTAAATTTATAAAATGCTTGAAATAAAGCCCATAAATTTTATTTGCTTAGTACACAATTATTAATTGGCTTACAAATTAGAAGAGCTTTTGGTTTGCACTTAAACCTATTGGCAAATTTAACATTTTGTAAAAATGGATGTCTCATTTGAGAAGAAAATTTTATGGTGATTTGAATGAGAAAGTGGAAAATATGGTGAAATCATTAGGTGTTCGGTTGGTTATGTAAGAAGGTTGATCCTGATTTTATAGACTGTAGCTCATAAGAGTGAAGTAGTGTCAGCATCATTTTTCATGGTGAAGGTTTTTACTTTGTCATTTCCTAAGGATTATACTTTAGACAACTCTTAGTCATCACTGTTGATGAAAATTGATCTGTAGAATCTAAATCAGTGAATTAATTTGGACTCTATTAATCAGACTATGAAAATGTCCTTTTCCTTATTTGAAACACTTAATTCTTAGGATTTCTTATAAAAATGATACACCTTATTTAGGACTCAGGAGAGTTTCCATGGCAAGAGAATGTTCTATCCAACTAAGCATTTGATTCTGTGCTCAGTCATTGCTTGTACATACATGGGTGAACATTTGTCTTCTGAACTGAACAGAAAAACTACTAAAAGAAAGATGGTGATGTCACTAGATGATTGAACTTAGCTTATATTAAAAGACTCACATCCTTGCAAGTTTCAGAGGGAATACATTCTTTTCTTTTCTCTTTTTGACTAATAGAGTATTCTGTAAAATGATGACTGAGTTAAGGATGTGATGTAGATATGAAGTAATTGAAGCCTTGACATGAAAATTAACTGAGCTAAGTACTTTCAAATTTAATATATAGAATAAAATAATAGCAAGAGATTAGTTATTATATAGTAGTGAAGTGTGCTAAAGGGGAAGAGATGGCTTATCTCTGTTACACCCAGATTACGGGGTCCCCCAAAACCAAGACCACCAGGGAGTCCGAACCACATATGCAAAAGCAAAGGGCATTTATTCGGGCTTAAGCTCAGTCTGTCAGACCTCACCAATGCAGTGGATCCATGCTGAGAGCCCCAATCACCAGTCAAGCAGGACTTTTATTACAGTAGGGGCGAGGGATGGGGCTGAGGTTACAAAATGATTGGGCGGCACATCGGCAGAGGTTGGTGCTGCACCGGGTGATTGGCTAATTTAAAACTATTCGGGCCTAAAAAGTGGCGGGAATGTCAAGTAACTTTCTGGTGTCTTACGATTGGCCTGGGCTAGGGGTGGTGCTCTCTCAGGCAATAGGTGGGTGTGGGTCATCTTTTTTCTTTCTACTGCTGCTGAATCACTCCTGGGAAGACAGTAACTTAGGCCTTCTAGTTTCTGAGGCTTACTTGAAGCCTGTCATGGCATTAGTTTGGCTCTTCAATCTCCTCTCCTTATTCCTTAAGAAAAAAAAAGAAAGAAAGAAGCATCTTCAATAAATTTCCTTGCTCTTTACCATTTCCACTTCCTGATTTCTACTGGATATCTTCTCTCATCGGCACTGACCAGTAGTCCCTGTGTCTCCCCTGGCCACTGTTGAATTTCTTCACACCAACATAATACCATGGGCTTCCATTTTAATTATGTGCTTACTTTCACCTTGAGATCATTTATCCTGGCTGTGACCTAAACATGCTTTTACCTCTAATTTGATTCTTAGTAACAACAGTATTATGTGCTCAGAAAGTGACTCTAGGCTCTTTCCCTAACTTCTGGCCAACAGAATCCTAAAATTTCTACGGATTCTGTTTCCTTCTAAAATCTATTTCCTCCCTTTCTTTGTCCATACTATAAATAATTTAGAGCAGCTCTTTATTAAGCCCTACCTAGATTACTGATATTCTCTCTAAATCATTTCCTTGCTGTCAGTCTCATACCCTTCAGTCAGTATAGCTCTCCACATTGCTGCAGAGTGGTCTTTCTAAAATGCTAAGAGAGTCCTGTGACTCATTTGTTTAAAATCTTACAAAAAATCCTCATCTCCCATCAGAAAGTCTTACTTATTTTTACATCAATAACTTATGCATGCCCATCCAGCCTCATTTCTTATAACTTGCCCACTGACACAGTAGGCTTCAGCCATGCCAAGCTAAATGCATATCCCTTAAATCAGACCCCAGCACTTGCAAAGTGCTACTGTTGCAGGATTTTTTTTTTTAACCTCAATACCTGGGGGTTCATTGTCAAGCCACTTCAAAGAATGAAGAGATGGACACAAAATAAAATTAGCAGCAGGCAAAAGTTTATTAGAGTATAAGATCAGAAAACAAGAATAGTGTGAAAGCTCTCTTTGCAGAGAGGGGGTATTTAAAAGTGAATACCTGTGGACTATAGGCAAGAGACTGTTTTCTGGGTTTTCGTCAGCCCCCTTACCTCCTTCTTTTGTTTCTTCTTAGGTCCTACCATTACTGGCAGGATAACTCTAGGTGCTGGGTTGTCCATTCTTGATGGGCTCATCTCCATTGTGTGAGGAGTCAGACAACGGTCCTACATACTGTCCCTTGAGTAATATAAGTTTTATGGTTTACTTTTTTTAGTTAGGTATTTTGATTTTCAAATTCCTGAGGGGAACCTGAGAGGGAGTAGGTTGTGTCTGTTACATTCTTAAGAGGTACCTTCCTCCCCCGAGAATTTGCTTTGGTCAGTCCCTCCCAGCATTATTCTGAAATATGTGTTTTTCCCCACTCAGAGACCTCAGGTCCTAAACTTTCCCTCTCTGCCTATTTTATCCAATATTTTCCCTATTATGTTACTCCCAATCATTGTGAATACCACTACTTTATCATTTAGTCTATGTACTGTGATTGCAAATTTACTTCTTTACCACATTTCTCTGAAAACTTCCTCTAAATTCCTAAATACTCATGTTTGTTCATGCTTTTTTGAGGGTCACATTGTTTTCTTTATTTTTGATAAGTATTTTTATTTTATGTACTGTGTTGTATGGCCTATTTAAGAACTTTTTACCAACAAGTTATGAAGATGGTCTGCTGTCTTTATTCTGAAAAGCTTTATGGTTTTAGCCTTTAAATTTAAGTCTATAATGATGCCATTTTGGAGTAGTGGTGGGAGTCTAGAGCTGACAGCCAAGAAAAAATTCTTAAGATATTTTTGGAGCATAAGGTAATTTTATTAAAGTATAGGGACAGGACTTTGGGCAAAAAGAGCTGCCCAGGTATTGTGGGGAGTGAATGATTATTTACTTGGGATTTGGAGGAGGTAAAGCCAAGGGGAAGTTTCAAGGATTTTAATATGCTAAAGAAAACTCTTAGAGTACTGTTGGCCTACCTATTGTGAAGCTAAGGGTTTTTTCCTCCTCTAACAAAGAATTAACATTAAGACAGTAGGGAGTTCCTGGAGGAATTCTGCCTGCCTCAAGTATTTGTCAATGGGCTGCACATTATAAGAAAACATAATTTTATCTACATTTCCTTCTGCCTTTTTTCCCACATCATATAATCCACCTCAAATTAATTTTTGTGTATTATGTGAGGTAGCGGTCAAGGTTTATTTTTTCCCAGTTGATGGTCTAGTTATTTCAGCACTACTTGGGAAATGGATTTCTTTTCCCAATTGGTTACTTTACCTTGATGGGCATTTTGATGTCATCCTCAAAATTTGGTCTTATTTTTTCTAATTTTCTTTTTAAAAATTCTCATGGAGTTCATGTATTTCTCTAAACATTTTAGAATTGACTTGTGAATTTCTGCAAACCTCCTATGTAGAGACTGTAATTGGATATATGTTGAACAAATATAATAATTGCTTTTTGAGATGTATATTGACCTCCTGTACACTGATTTTTTAGTTATTATTTTTCTTGACTTCTTTCCCCTGGACTCTTCGGATCTTGCTTACTAATATTGTACTTCTACTTAGGTCATTCTGATTAATTCCTAGCATTTCTTCAGTGAGCATTTCCTAAATTTTTTAATTGAAACTTTGCCTATTAATTGTATCTAGTACAGTGTTCCCACTAGGAATTTTAAATTTTGGGATCTCCATATTCTATCACTCATGAATTTCTATAGGTTTTACCTTCACCATTTCCTCACATTTATACTTGTTTTTTTATCCCCACTTAACCCATCCTAGATTCAAGATTTTCACATTTCTCAACATTTTCCGGTTTAACTTTGAACTAACTGCCAGATCAATTTTCCTTAATCAAAGCTCTCATTATATCACCATCTTCAGTAACATTCTTTGATAGTTCCCAGGTTCCCATTACTTGCCTGTGGAAGACAGTTTCCAGAGTTTCTTTTTTTAAAGTTTTTATTTTATTCTTTTATTTTATTTTATCATTTTATTTTAAGAGATGCATTTCTCAATGATACATATTTTGTAGTAGTCAATGTGGCAAGATTGACATTTTCCTTTTATGACCCTTAGTTCATTCTGAGGTTAGTCAAACCTGAAAAAAGAAGCAGGGAGTCTCTAAAAGATTATATGCTGATATATTTAGATAAACCTATGCTGTGTCTATACAACATTAATGGAGTTGAACTCCAAAGAAGCAAAATGAATCACTCCTTCAGAGTATGCCTCATCTAGGAAGAGCCAGAGGTTTCTTTTGTAAATAGCCAGAGAAATACAAATGAATGAAGTCAACAGAAAAGAAAATGTTTTGAAATAGACCAACATTACAGTTCTTGAAAATGGATCTTTCCTATCAAAGCAGAATCAATCAAATAGCCAGGTAAGAAAAGAACTCAATAATAGAAATGAAACCATTTATTAAAGAGACCAAGGAGACTTGTGTTCTCTCAGACTATGATATTTTCTTCCCCTCTAACAAAGAGAAAAGTCAGTCTTGAGACTTGAGATATAGGTATAATTGTGCAATACAAACACATTTGTCAGAATTTGCAAGTGATGATAAATGAAAAGTAACTGGGTAGTAATGAAAGACAATAGGGTACAGTGCTTAATTCTGGGCACTGGCCATTGCATGGGTGGATTTGGAGTGGCTTACAAATGAAGAGTTGCAGAAAAAGAGTTTTCAGCTTCATCCACAAATGGCTTTGAATGAACAATAGAGAAGGTATAGCAAGTGCATATGTATTGTAGTACTAGACTCCTCAGCACCACTGTGGAATTTAAGGAATGGAATGGGGGAAATATTATCTCAAAGAGTAGTATGTACATATTAACATACATACATAATATGTATGGGATTTCTCATTATAGTAATTTACAGATTCCTGACAGAATTGTTTCTTCTCTTCCATAGTTATATATCAGGACATGTTACTACCAATGACTATGAATGACTGTTACAACTTCTGTAGGACAAGGGGAAGGCTGATTGGGAACAGAGTTGAAAATAAAAATGGTAGCAGGTTTTCTATGTTTTTTTTCCTCATAAAAGTTATGTTCAGTATTATTACATTTTCCAGCAGACAGCTTCTAAAATGGTGGTGGTGGTAATAGTAGTAGTAGTAGTAGTAGTAGTAGTAGAGGCATTTAGTCCAACCTACATCCCTCTAAAACATCCTGATAATTCAGTGCTGTCTTAATGCTTGAATGCTTCCAATATAGAAAAATCATTATGGAATAGAGAAGTATGGTCATCTTTGACCTAGTCAATTTACTTTCGGGGGGAGTTGGGGGAAGGCTTATATCAAACCATCTCCTGTGACTCCTGATTAATGGCTTAGGTCTAGCTAGCCAGAGAGATGCTGTGTTCTCTTTCTAAACTTCCACTAATCTTTTAGCCTAGAGTCTAAAAATATCTACTTTCCTTAATAACATTTTTAATAATATGTTATTAAGTTTCTTTACTATGCTTGTGTTAATGATATGTATCCTATCTAGGATGTCTATTCTTCTTCCAGTACAGAAATATAATGACATAATAATTTATGCCATTTTAAATTTCATGCTTCTTATGAAGTTTCTAATGACTATATTAATCTCCATTAAAATTCTCTTAATTGAATCCCAATTCCTAGTGTAAGACCTATGTAACATAAGCCTTGTGATTTCTAAATATTCAGAATAATTCTAGTTTCCACAAAATACAACAACGAACATATTTCAGTAGGTTTATATAATAGGAGTTTATTTTTCTTTCATTCAAAATGCACTGTGGAAGTTGCTGGTTGGGGGTTTCTTCTGGGAATCACTTCTCCACCTATTAACTAAGAAATCCTGGCATCTTCTCTATTAACTAAAGAATCCAGGTCCTTCACTGTCATAGTAACCACAGATATTACATGGCTATGACAAGAAGGGAATTGACAGAACAATAAGACAGGGTTTGAAACTTGAAGCCAAGTCTCAAAATGATAGATCATTTCCACCCAATTACACTGGCCCAAATTAGTCATATTGCCTCACTTAGTCATTAGTCATATTGCCTCACTTAGTCACCAGTGCTTCAGTGTAGTCTTCATGAGTAATCAGGAGGTAAATTAGATGACTTGATGAATACTTAGCGTTGTCTATACCACTCAGTGCCCCTTGTCTCCAAACATGTGACTCAGTTTTGGGAAGCAAGATAACCAGAGGAAAGTGAATGAACACAGAGAATACTAACACTTGAGAAAATTTTCAGGTGAAAGAAGAATTTGAATTAGCCGTTGAAAGATTAGTAATTTGATAGGTGGTGGGAAACACTCCTGGTAAAGTGTCTATATAGGCAGGTGTACAGTGCAATGAAAGTGTAGGATTTTCTTGTTGGATAGTTGACTATCTGTCAATCCTTATCCTTACCCAGATTAATCTAGTACTAAAGCACAGCACAGGCTCATCTTCACTAAATAGCAATTAACACAGTAATTACCATTTCCAGAGGCCTCTTAAGAATTAGAATTAAGGTTTATTGATGTCTGGGAGTTGGCATTATATTTAGTTTAAGTACTAGCCCTTTTAACATGTACCTTTCATCAAAATGCAATACACACACACACACATTTCACACACATACTTTAGATGAGTCCGGTTACCTGACTCAATATAATTTTGGCAGGCTGTCCCTTCCAAATACTCTTAAATATCTCAACCTTTAATGTCATTGCACTCTCTTCTAAATCCTAATTGTTTCACAATAATCTTATCTTCTCCTACAGATTTTATACTCTTTGAATGTGGAGTTGTGGATATTTTAATGTTTTTTTCACAGTGCAAAAAAATTATTGTTAATGACTTGTTAGTGTTTTAAACAAGAGATTGTTATTTGGAACTTTAAACTCTCTAGTATTTAAAAAAAATTTACATTTATTTGTTTTTTTTGAGAGACAGAGACAGACCACAAGTGGGGGAGGGGCAGGGAGAGGAGGAGACACAGAATCTGAAGCAGGCTCCAGGCTCCAAGCTATCAGCACAAAGCCTGACAAGGGGCTCAAACCCACAGACTCTGAGATCATGAGCCAAAGTCGGACACCCACCCGACCGAGCCACCCAGGCATCCCTAAACTTTCTAGTATTACAGTACTTTTCCGTCTCTTTACTTGCACCTTTATAACAGAAGAACAATAAAAATGCTGAATTTTGTCTATAAATCTTCTCATTCTTTTAATCTTTACTATTATACAGTAAGAGAGCAAAGAGCTAAATTGAAGTGATTAGCACAGCAGTTCAGCACTGGTACCTCTAATACATATTCTGAGGGATGGTGTAGAACTGAACATTAGCAGATGCCTTATTCATACCACACCAGCAACAAATAAGCTAAATATTTTAAATGTATAATACTTTATTCATACATTAATACTTTATTCATACATTACTTTGTGGCATTTGATATCCTTGATTGACTTTAACTTCTGTTACCATCCCTCTTTGCCCAAGCATTTGTGGAAGTATGATTGCTAATCTATATCTCATCTGTCAAGCATGGAGCTTCAATAAGCAAAAAGAAAGCAATTAAATAACACTTTAGAGCTAATTCATGGTCAATCAGGTCAATATACTTTTAGAAGTATATTTTAATAAGTAATTTTAAATTTATGTTAAACTGCAGCTTAATTGAATGATGATAGAGAAGAATAGATCAATCTAAATTATAAAATGGTGCAACTAAACTGATTCTAAACTCCCTAACCCTAAATGTATCCTTTTTGATACTAAGAACAGTTCAGTTTGCTGCTTCTTCATTGTCACAGTGATGTATTGTTAAATATCTTCAGAAAATAGAACAAGTTCCAAGGATCTCCCTGTCTTAGGGTGAGTCACAGAGGCATCCCACTGGGAGACCTTATCTTCAGTTCTTGGGTGAGATTCTGACTTGCTGTTGTATGAAGTTGGGGGTCTATTTTCCCTTGCCCTAATGAGGAACAAAAAAATGGGAGTTCCAAGAATGAGATAAAGTGATTAAAATGTCAGCCTGCCAATCCAAAGAACAACTATTGTTAGACAGAGGAAGGTTATGAAAAGCCTGTGAAGAGAGGGGGTCTTATGGTAATAAAGAATTCTTTAAATAGTTATATTTTTTTCCAGAAAACAAAGGGTTTTTGTTTTTTTTTTTAATTTTTTTAATGTTTATTTTAGAGAGAGAGGGAGCTCAAAGGGAAAGGGCAGAGAGAGAGGGAGACACAGGATCTAAATCAGGCTCCAAGCTGTCAGCACAGATTCCAACACGGTACTTGAACTCATAAACCACAAAATCATGACCTGAGCCGAAGTTGGAAGCTTAACCAACTGAACTACCCAGGCACATCCAAAAAACAAAGTTTTGAGACTTCTAGAAAAGTTTAGTTAAAGAATTTTCTTAAAGCATTCCCAACAGTTTACTTCTTTTTCTTGCCCCACCTCACAGAGAACGGAAAAAATTCACGCAGCCAGGGCATATGAAATCACATCTTGAAGTCTCAATGACTTCTTAAAGCTATTTCCTCTTTTGCCTAAGCTCAGCAGCTCTATTCTTGGGTCAAGTAAATCTCTTCAAAATGGTCTAAACATCACAGCAATGTTATAAATGCAAGTCTTTGTCCCTGCTGCTTTCTTGGCAGTAATTCCTGGGAAATGGCAATATATTTATTAATTTTAGAATGTAGACGAGTAGAATCAACTCTTTTAAGATTTAAACTCCTCTTTGGGCATATTGGGCTGAATAATGAAATAATTGTCTTCAATGTCAAGGTCAGGAGAAAGATAGCCATGATAAATAGAGGAGAAATAGCTAAATAGAGAATAAAAAGGAGTAAAGAATAAAGACATTTCCTAAGGTAATGAACCTGCTAAGGAAGTAGAGCATTTTAAGGCCTGAAGAAACTATAATAGGCTGAAACTTGAAGCTTCAAGAAGTAAAAGCTTATCAGAATGTCCAATTCATACAGATGGCCAATATTATTGAATGATTAATCCAAGGAAATCATGGGTTTACATGTATTTCCCTACTAAATGATATTAATCCTCAAAGTAAATTTATGAGTAGGATGCTATTAACATGTCTGTTTTACATATAAGGAAACCAAGTCTCAAAGGGTCACAGTGATTTGCTCAAGGTTATCTCAGTAACAAATACAGAGTTGATGTTTGACCTCACAGCAGGTTAATTAATTACCTTATATATGGTGGCCAAAGAACAACACAATGCAATTCTGTAGGGAAAGTGGAGAGTCATGAAGCACAAAAAACTAACATAGTTTTTTAAGAAAATAAAGAAAAATGAAGGGATCAGCATATCTCCTGGCCTGTCCATAATTCCTCTGCTCCAATTACATTTTCTGTTCATCCAAGAAGTATAAGCTAAAATACAATTCAGGAGAGATAAAACCTAGGTTTTCAACATAGGTCTTTCATTCCAGTAACAGCTCAGATCTTGTTATCTACAGATTTTGCTTTCACACAGATATTTCTCTTATCCACTTCCTTTCTCAAACTTTTCTTATTTCCTCCATATATGAAAACTCATGTAGTCCATATTGTTTTATCTCTAAATCAGTCTGTCATTCACTGTGTCTCATCTTCTTTCTGCTTGTATCTGGAAAGCTCATTTTAGTTGTACAATTCTGCTTTTTTAGTATATTTTTCATCTTTTTTCCTCTGATTAACGCTTTGATGTCAGATTGTATTACTTTTAGCTGAAGTATAACACATATATTACAAAAAAGATTAAGTTTCAGAGTTCATGAATATTTTTGAATATGGAAATATTCAAACATTCACCAAAAATTTGAAAGAGTAAATTAAAAAACAAAACATTGCATGCTGAATTAAATTTAGTACCTAAAATGAGTTAAGTGCATTTTAAGTCATCATTTCAAAGAAAGGAGATAGAAATTTATATTCACTTCCGTGTGTAAGAAAACATAACTCACTTTTTCAAGAACTGATGTGTCATGGATAACATTTTAAAATACTCCACAAAACATCTGGCATACATTTAGTCCTACAGACTCAGTAAAATTGTGTGGTAAAAAGTTTAGTTCAGATGTTTCACAATTCAGATTAACTTAGCTCTAATAGTTTAGTTAACAGAAGAGATAGGATGGTGGAGAATTGAGTTCGAAGTTAGTAATAGGCTGCAAAGTCTGTCATGGTTTTTAAAGGGTCATCTGTAGAACATCTATTTGAAAATTACCTGGATGCTGTTAAAAATCAGAATCCATAGCCCCTTTTGAGACCAAATCTGCCATAGTATTCAGGATGTTTGTGAACAGCTGGATATGGGGGCTCAAAAGATGTTTACTCGGTCTGTTTTCTCTCTGTCTCCACTTTTCAGTGTTAACACATTTAACATTTTCTCTGGGTTAACTATATATGGAACACTTTACCCTCTTTGTCACAAATTGGCTGTATGGCAGGCCCAAGGCTATTTTCTCTTGGATTCACATCCAGCAGAAAAAAATGAGTCTGCTCCCTTCACAGCTCAAATAAAAGGTCCAGCCTTTAAAAAAAAATCCCTGCTGTGGGCAATGGGGAACACTGCACCATTAACAACTAAATCACATTTTGTGATACAGAAGGATAATTTATAAAGGTTTGGAGAATGGGTTTGGAAGAGGGGGAAAGGACTGGAAACTTGAGACTATTGAATTAACTAGGTGAGAAGCAAAAAGAGCCTGAATTGATAAGTAGAAGTGAGAAGGAGGACAAAAATATAGAGTCAAGAGGCATTTCAGAGGTATAGTTGACACATGATTGGATGGATGTGTGGCAGTAGAAGGCCCATTTCTAGATTGGCCAATGGGTGAGCAACAGGTGGATTTAACTTCAAGCATGTGTAGGTACAACAGTTCAGATTATGTCATCAGATTTTTGTCTCTTGCATCTCTTGGCTCTGTTTTTCATTTTCCTTCTAGGGGAGACTCCTTATCCAACAGCAACCATATCATTCTTGGAGATTAGTTTCCTTAAACTAATTCTGGTTTAGGTGTGTCACTCAGTGAAATTATTTATATCTATTATGTCAATTCCCCAAAATGACTTTAATGTCATCTTTGGACAGGACGCTGTGTTGAAGGAAGGTGTGGTTATAATATACGCTTCATCAGCCCGTTTATATCTCAGGCTCACACTTATAATGGTAAGGTTAGTGAGGCCATATGATTGATATATACACTTAAATTACAAAGATTAGAGAGAGCTAAATTTACTAGAGATAGTAAGTTCTAGAGCAAATCCAGTATAAATCCATTCCAGACTTTTATTCTGATTGCCTTCTAGAGCCTGCTAGAGTAGAACTAAAGCATAGGGATCACGGAAGAGAAAGGGAAGAAACAAACTATAACCAAGTCTTCTCCAATGAAATATGGAAACCCAAAAGGGATGCTGCAGTTAAATGTCATGATAATCTTAGATAAAAATATTTATGTAAAATATCTGTCAGGTCTTTTTATTTTTTTAAGAAAAGACACACATAGATCATCTTCATTGATATGGGAAGAGCTATTTTAAAGTATGCTAAATATGGAATATAACAAAAAGTCTTAACAGGAAACTTGGATTTCAGCACTCTCGAGAATGAATTATGTCAAGACCCAGAATAAAACTAGTAAAGATTATCCAATATCATTTAAACTATAACTCAAGGTCAAGTAACAATCCTTCAGATTGGTTTCTTCAATAAGTTTAATTTCTGACAGAGGGTTTTTGAGTATTGATACTAGTTAAAATTCAATACTAACAATGGTCATATTTTCACACCAAGTCACCTTGGGTGCATTTAGCTACTTTCTTATCCAATCCATGTATGATGTTCTTCAGTTCATGCTCCAGGCCCTGTTTCAACCATTTGGATAAAGTGGCAAGATTGGCTTCATCTTTGGAAACATCTTACATATGCTTATGTAACTCAGTCAGGAGAGATTATGTTAGGCTACTTTCCTAAGGCATCAAGGTCATCTTCTCTAGAAAAATCAATACCAGGGAGATAAGAAACCAATTTGAATGATCAGTGATGATCATGATAGTGAACATTAACATCTATATTTTACTCTACCCATTCAGACTCTGTGTTAAGAGCTTTACATGTTTTACTTTGATTCACAAGAGCACTAAAAAATAAGTATGACTATTATTTCCACTTATGTGCTTAAGACATTGAGAATATTTTTTTCACCTGTTTAACACATCTACCCATCTCCTGTCTGGTAACCATCAGTGAACTCTATAGTTCAGAATCTGTTTTTGATTTGCCTTTTTCTTTTCTTCCATTTGCTCTTTTGTTCCTTTTTCTTTTGATGTTTATTTATTTTGAGGTTGGGGTGCAGAGAGAGAGAGAATCCACAGAGCCTAATGTGGGGCTCAATCTTATGAACCATGAGATCATGACCTGAGCCAAAATCAATCTTTGGATGCTTAACTGAGTGAGCCATAGAGGTGCCCCAATTTTTGTTTTGTTTATTAAATTCCACATAATAGTGAAATCACATGGTATTTGTTTTTCTCTGGATGACTTACTTTGCTTAGTATAATACTAGGTCGTTTCATCCATGTCATTGCAAATGTCAAGATTTCATACTCCTTTATGGTTGAGTAATATTCCATATATAACCTCTCCTTTATCTATTCATTAGTCAATGAACAGTTGGGCTGTTACCATAATTTGGCCATTGTAGATAAAATTGTTATAAACATCAAGGTGCATGTATCCATTCGAGTTAGTATTCTTACATTCTTTGGGTAAATACTTAGTAGTATAATTGCTGGATCATTTGTAGTCTTATTTTTAACTTTTTGAGAAACCTCCATACTGTTCAACAAAGTGGTTGCACCAGTGTGCATTCCCACCTACAGCTGAAGAGGGTTCCCCCTTTTCCACATCCTTGACAAACACCTATTGTTTCTGTGTTGTTGATTTTAGCTATTCTGACAGGTATGTTTTGTTTGGGATTTCACCGATAATCAGTGAAGATTAGCATCTTTTCTGTTACCCAACTTTATGTATTATCTGGAGAAATGTTTGTTCATATCTCCTACCCATTTTTAATTGGATTATTTGGTTTATGATGTTGAGTTTTTTAAGTTTTTTATATATTTTTGGATGCTTTTTATCAGATACATCATTTGCAAATATCTTCCATCATTTTATAAGATGCATTTTAGTTTTGTTGTTTGTTGTTTCCTTTGCTGTGCAGAAGCTTTGAATTTTGAGGTAGTCCCAATAGTTTATTTTTGCTTTTGTTTCCCTTGTCTCAGGAGACATACCTAGAAAGAAGTTGCTATAGCCAATGTCAAAGAAGTTGCTGCCCGTGTTCTTTTCTAGGATTTTTATGGTTTCAGGTCTCACATTTAGGTCTTTGATCTTTTTGAATTTATTTTTGTGTGAAGTGTATGAAAGTGGTCCAGTTTCATTCTTCTGCATGTTGCTGTCCAGTTTTCCCAACACCATTTATTGAAGAAATCATCTTTTTTCCATTGGATATTATTTCCTGCTTTGTCTAAGATTGACCATATAATTCGGGTTGATTTCTGGGTTTTCTATTCTGTTACCCTGATCTATGGAGACACTGAAAAACTTTTAAATGTAGCCTAAGTGAACACATCTATCAGTATCATGGGTAACAAAGTTGTGCTGAGGTAAAAAGTCTGTTTTTGAAGTTTTAGCAATTGACATTTTCTGAGAGTTTAATAGCTGCAACATGACTTGTGAATCACATATGTAATTTCCTCCATAAGTAAATCATATCCTGTCAAAGTGATCATTTTAATATGGCCAAATACAAATCTAGAAGGGATCACATCCTGTTTGGGAATGGAACTCTGAGGAATCCAGCCCCTACAACTCTGACTCTGTAGTTCAGAGACATTCATGAGTAACAAAGATGAAACATTTCAAAGGTAAATTATAATCCTTATTAAGTTCATTAAAATAGTAGTGTTTATTGAATTTGTATTATCTGATTAAAGTGCCACCTACTTTCCAATTTTGCAAAGAATCTCTTGGAACCTCTCCCTATCTGATAGGCTCCATCTTTAATTCACACATTCAGTAATAGTGTTCTTAGTAATAGTGACTTGTTCATGTAGGGACACAAGAAACTTAATTTTCTAGCTTCTGTATGAGCATCCATTCCTCTGAAGCCACAGGATACATACCTCTGAGACATCATCCTTCAGGTGACATATAGTTCAAAATTTTATTTATTTCTGTAGGAATGACTTAATCAAATATATGTATAATACCCTATATATTTAAATGAACTCAGGATATTGACATCTCCATAGACATTTTTAGTTGATCTTTTTGTAGTTTTGCCTTTTGTAAATTTCATCCCATGTTTATTTTTTACATTTAAATTTAAATGCATTATTTTATTTTTTAGCCACTTTGAGTTAATTGAATATTCACATTCATTAGTAAGAAATAATACAGAGATTTTATGTACACTTTGCCACATTTTTCAAATGGTAACAACTTGCAAAACCATACGAGGTTATTGATTTTGATACAGTGAAGGTACAGGATATTTCCATCACAACAGGAATCTGTCATAATGCTCTTTAATAACCACACCCACTTTCACCTTTTCCCTAAAACCTGTCAACCACTAATCTGTTCTTCATTTCTATAATTTTGTCATTTCAAGAATGTATTAAAAATAAAATCATACAGTATAGACATTTTGGTTACATTGGCATTTTTTTTTACTCATAACAATTCTTTAGAGATTTATCCATGTTATTATATTATCAACGGTGCATTCTTTTTTACTGCCAAGTCAAAAGGAATGTGGTATAGTAAATCAAAGGAAAAACAAACAAGAACAAGTAAAAACAAATGTGGTATAGATGTACCACATTTGTTTAACTATTCATTCATTGAAGGACACCTGAGATTTTGTCAGCTTTTGGCTTTTACAAATAAAATTGATGTTTTAAAAATTTATCACCTACTGAGTGGATAATGGATTACAATATGCAAGGATGGAGGCACAAAGATCAAGGGGAGGCCATGATAGTCAACTCTTGACAAATTACAGCCACCGCAGTATGAGGATTCTTTATACTGGATCTGATGGGCAGATACATGACCAACCAGGGTATGTGAGATGTCTCATCTCTCCTTAGCCTACAGTAATTAACTACTCTCTTTCATAGCGTATTTCCCTTAAGGTGAAAACAGGCATTGAATCCTCTAAGTTTCCTGCTTTAAAGCAAACAGAACTTAAAATTAAAATGTCTTATATTTAATTGCTGAAGTTAATGTGAAAGACAACATTTTTTGAAAAAAAGTTTCTGATATCAAAGACATGGAAATGTCAGCTGTCTCTCATAAATAATGTATATTATGTTAAAAAATGAAATTAGACTTGAGATCTTTCCCCAGGAAGACTGGAGTAATTACCAGTCAGAGAAAGTTATTTTTCTCTTGAGCTCTAGGCAACCAACACTGTAATCTGTACTCTAGTCTCTTCTATATTACATGTGGGAAGTGTTAGGTCATTGTCTTACTGAAATAAATTCTAGGAGAGACCATTTTTCCTGCCTGATACATGTCTTTTGTTAATAATATTATGCTGGAATAATTTAATAGCTGTTAGTATGGAGATAATTCCACATCTATTTTCTGGTTATAGGAAAATTGATGCCTACCATCTTTGGAAAATTATTCTCTGATATAATTTTGTTCTTCATCTCTGCTATGGGACTTTTAAACGATTTTAAAAAGTGTATTTGCAGCTACACTCATCAAGGGATATGAAAGGAGTGTATTTTAGAGTTATTTTTACCCTTCCTCCCAACGGTATTTCTCATAATTCTTTATTGTGATTTTTTAGATGTCATCTTATATGTTAAATAAACTCTGAGGCAACTTAATCAGTTTCTAAGATTTCATGTAATGTTTTTATAGAAAAAAAAGTTTTGGGGCGCCTGGGTGGCTCAGTCAGTTAAGCCTCCGACTTCGGCTCAGGTCAGATCTCACGTTCGTGGGTTCGAGCCCTGCGTCAGGCTCTGTGCTGACAGCTAGCTCAGAGCCTGGAGCCTGCTTCCGGTTCTGTGTCTCCGTCTCTTTCTGCCCCTCCCCTTCTCATGCTTTGTCTCTTTCTGTATCAAAAATAAGATAAAACATTAAAAAAATTAAAAAAAAAAAAGAAAAGTCTTTCCTATGCTTTCTTCTTGCATGTCATCCCAAGGTCAAGACAAGTAAAGGATGAACATTAATTGATGAATTAAATATTAGAAACTTAAATGCCAAGCATGGTGCTATGTTCCAGACAGACAGTGATGAACAAAACTATTTTCAAAATATCTTATCTTCTTATATTGCTTTCCATCTGAGAGGAAGTTTTCAATATTTATAATTGGATATGATGATTGTTATAGAGCCTTTTGTAGTTTCCCTTTATCATATAAAGGAAGTTTTTCTGTTGGTATTTTCATATAATTTTCACATTAAGGAGTATTAAATTTCACCATATAATTTTTTTGTATTTTTTTGATGGTCATACATTTTATATTTAACTTTGTTAATATAGTTAAACTGATTGATTTTTCAAATGGGAAGACAATCATAAATACCTAGAATAAAAACTACTTGATCATAATGCCATATGACTTACTATTGATGGGTATTATTTAATTTAGCATTTTTGCATGTATTTATGGGAGATACTGATTTTCAGTTTCCATTTTCATAACCTTGACAGATTTTTAAGTCAATAGTGTGTTGATTTCAAAGATCTCTTGAGAAGTATTCTTTTTCTAAAGAGTAAGGTTATTTAAATATTGGTAAATATTATCCTGTGAATCCATCTTGTCTAGATATCTTAGTTTTTGTTGTTGTTGCTTTTATTGTCATTGCTATTGATTCTTTAATTTTTTTAAAAATTTATTTTGAGAGAGAGGAAGGAAAGAGAGCATGCACAAGTAGAAGAGGGGCAGAGAGAGAGAGAGAGAATCCAAAGCAGGCTCTGCACTGTCAGCGCAGAGTGCAATAGGGAGCTCAAAGTGAGGAACTGTAATATCACAACCTGAGCTGAAATCAAGAGTTAGACACTTAACCAAGAGTCAGGCACTTAACTGAGTGAGCCACCCAGGTGCCCCTTAATTTTTAAAATGTTTGTTTGCTTATTTTGAGAGGAGAGAGAGAGAGAACAAGTGGGGGCAGGGGGGAGAGAGAGAGAGAATCAATGTTTTGGGTTTCTTAATGATAAATTTAACTTCCTCCACAGAATTATATCCTTTTTTAAAAAAGAAGTCCCCTATCAATGTTGACCTAACATTGTTGTCCCAACAAATGTGACCATTTTATATACTGTCATCTGTATTGGCACAAGGCTTTTCATACTGTTCTTTGTGTATCTTCTCATTTACAGTATAATCTATATTGATGTAGCCTTTTTATTTGTTCTACATGCTTCTTAAGCTTCTTTCTCATTATTTTAATTTCTGTGTCTTAATTTGGAGATTTTATGTTAATCTATTTTCTATGGAACCTAGCCAGTGAATTTTATTTTCCAATTGCTTTTTCAGTTCTAAAATTGCCATTTAATTCTTGATGGATATTGATTCTCTATTAAAAATTGACATCTTTTATCCATATAGTTCAATCATCCTCTATTTTCTTCAACATATTAGTCACAGTTATCTTAAATTCCTTATAGGCTAATTCTAATATTTGAGTCATCTGTGAGTCTACTTCTATTGTATGTTTTTCCCCCCTCATTTTTATGTCACATGCTTTCTACATCTTTGTGTATCTAGTAATTTTTTTTTTAACTTAAGGCAGATATGACTAATAGAAGTGAAGGCTCCAGTGATGTTTTTCTTCAGAGATAGAGATAGCCCCCTTCTCTCTTTTGTTTTGTTTTGTTTTTTTTTTTTAGATAAAATGAGGATCAACTCCCAATCAATGTGAGATATATTGCAACTGTACTAAGATTCAGTACATGTCTGGTTAGTATTTCTTATGTACATTCTTCCTATTGTTTTGGCTGATAACCTAACAAAAATCCATCTGCTCATTCTTGAAAGAATGAAGGAGTTTGTTCTGCTTTTCTAACTTTTTGACATTAGCTCTTATTTTTGCACACTCTTGTAGCTTCAACACTGGTAAATTATCTCAATGGTAATATAAGATGCATGTGTAAAGCAGACATCTTCCTTGTAGTGAGAATTTTCCTATGAAGTTTGGTAAGATTACAGTTGATTTTGATCTGCTTTTCATGTGGTCCCACACTGTTTCATGCACAGACCTACAGTGGAGAAATGAGGAAACGGGTTGCTGACAGATTTCTCAAGATTATCATTTTAGGCACACATGATGATCAAAGATTTACTGGTTTCTCATTCACTCAGTATTACATAATTGCTTGGGCCAGACCTGATCCTCGGGCAAGCACAGGAGTAGCAAAGGGAAGAAATCAGCAAGAAATTTTTAGTTGTCTTTGAAAAGATCTCTCTGTAATTCCAATTCATTTAGTCTCTTTCATCATCATCTATTTTTTTTTCATTAAGATTTTTTTGTTACCCCACTTATATTTTCTGCACAATGAATGCTCAATGATTTCAGGGACCTAGTACACCTTTTCTAGAAGAAATCTTCTTGGGTTGGACTGGAAAGGCTGGTATTTATCAGAGTTTAGACCATGACCTGCTTTATGTTCATTAATTTTTTTCTGTTTTCTCTTGAGACTCTTAAGATCATATTTCCAATCCAAACCCCTTATCTAATTATAGATTATTACACAAAACTAATTACTTAGCCTATTGAATGTTACAAAAAGATCTCCAATTTAAGTGCACAACTGACCTTAATACCCCTCAAAAAGCCTCAAACACTCTTGAACAGTCTGGTGAATGATCCCAAATATTAGGTTGTGTGAATTAGAATCATATGAGTTATTCTTGCTACCTCTTTCTCGACAATTTTCTGTGTCTAGTATACTGCAAATTATGGATGATTTTACCATCTAAGTATCTTTTTATCTATTCAGTTTACCTTATCACTGTTATCATTCACCTCTTGGATACAGAGTTGAATATTCTCTTCATTTCGTTTCCTTTCTCCAATTCATTCTTAAGAGAGTGGTTTTTCCACAAAGCTAAATATAACATTGTCATTCCCTGCTTAAAAATTTTAACTTCCCATTTCTTATGAGTATGCCCCAATTCCTCAATAAGGCTTTTTTTTACATCACACCTATATATACAGCTTCTTTCTGCAAATCCCTCTCTTTCATGGTCTATTTTCATCCACATTGAAACTATGAAGAGATTAGCACAATTATCCCAGAATATTTTGAAATAAGTGCCTGATATCATATTTCCTTAGTGTGTGTATGAGCCTCTAATTTATAGGTATCCTTCAAAATATTACAAAAATTACTTTTAAATACAAAATTAGGGATATTCAATATTTTCTTAGTAGAATCAAATGTATACTCAGTCCTCACCCCTACCTTGTTTTGGAATCAAGATAACATCTCCATATGGAGACTCTTTTAATATATTGATTCCCCATACTATTTTTGTCATTAATTTTTAAAGAAATCTAGTTTATTTGCCCCATAAAGTCCTCTTCAGTCTGGATGTTGCTGAATTCATCCTCATAGTGTTGTTTAACATGTTACCATTTCCCCTACATTATCTTCTTTATTTAGGGGAAATTTAAAAGCTTAGTTTTAGAGTCTTCTTCAGATTCACATTCAGTTTTTGGCAATACATATATTATTATAACTGGTCTTTTGTGTACTTCTGTTGGGAAATGCATAATATCCACTTGTTTCTATTTTTAGAAGCACCATATTTATTAATTATACATGCCAATATTGCTTTAATATTAGTTTCACTCATTGGATTAAAATTCAATATGTACATGAAACTGTTCTTTATAATTTACCACTGTAACCTGTGTAACTAGCATAGTGTCAGACAAAATATTTTCAATATATATTTAATTAAATAAAAACAATGGGGTACCTGGGTGGCTCAGTTGGTTAAGCATCGGACTTCAGCAGAACTCCAATACCTAAGACTACCTTTTATCTCTATCCTAGATGTTTTAGTATCTATAAGAAAAACAATTCCTGCAAATTCATGAAATATACACAAAGTCTCTATTAAAATTTAAGCATTTAAACATATCCTTATTTGAAATAATAATAATAATAATTCTGCATTTGGACCTGTGAGATGCGTCTTTGTTTTATACCAGCAGATGATGTCCTAACAAATAGAGGTGGACATTTTTTTAGGTACAGTGGTTAGGCAAGCCAACTTCAGAGTTGGGGTGCTTCATTTAGTATACCAACATGCTCACTTCCTAGCTGGGTGAACTTGATCTTGGAAATTTTCTCTGTTTCTTTTAAAAATAGATATTATATAATCTCTTCATATTACCCAATAGTCATTTATACTTGCTATATAGGTGTTAGGCAAGCTTAGGTAATGTTGTTACATGAGCTTAAAACATACAATAAAAAGTTTTATTTCAGCCTAGAATAGCCATAAGATGCTTTGCAGACTGCCCACTACAGGAAGCCTAACTGGACAAGGGCCGTTGCTGCTGCTCTCTGAAGGGCATCCCTGTTGTGTTGAGGGCACACTTCTCAGGGAGTCCTCCAAGCCGGTAAAAGAATGCAGCAGGTACAACAAGGCAAGCCACTTCTATGAGATCCAGGACTCCTAAATGCTGACCTTGGTTCAAGAACTCACAAATGACCTTGCTGGAACTTCCTAGGTCATTTCCACCCAGTCTTCTTTGTCTGTCACTCAGGGACAATGTTACAAGCCCAGGCTTCCCTGGCTTCCTCCCTATTTCTTCAGTTTTTTTTTTCTCTGAAACACTTGCAGTTATCATGGTCTTAGTATCTGCTATAAAGAGAAGTGACATGTAGCCCCTACTCTATTATCCCCTCTCAGCTGCAATTATTAGGTCTTCTACCCTTAGGTCATGCCTTACCTACTTCCTGAGACATTCTTGTCCAGGATAGGACATTTACCAGAAATTTCCCAGCACACCAAATCATAAGGTCTGAGATGAGTCTTGGTGCCATAAGTCAGGAATTAGTTTTGCTTATTGTGTAGTAGAGTTTAGACTATCAACCAGCTTAACTCCAGCTTCCTGCCATATCAGTTTGGTCTAAATGACTGGTCCTATTTTGGTTTCTTTACCCTGGACCTGGGTTTCCTATTGAAAACAAAGTCTAACTCTGAGTCCTCATGTACTTGGCTGATCCTTGACATGCTATATAGCCCTTACCATCCCCTCCTTCTACATATGTGAATTCTCTTCTTGAAAGGCTAGCCACAAACTAATGCCTTGTTGCAAATAGACTTTTTATTCCTATTCAGGAGACTTCCTCCTCTTACTAATGAGTTCCTCTGTTATTTCTGGATTAAATCTCTATGAATATCAAAGCCAGACTAAAGCTTGTCGGCATTGGCTGTACATGGGGAGTCAAAATATTAGCTAAGCCCAGAGGTCAGACTTTTAGACTAGTTATTTTCTCTGACCAGTCAAAACTTCGTCTTTTTTGTGTAGGGACAATTTGGTTGAGCCTCCAAGATGCACAGGCCCACATGCAGTGATAAAATTAATATAGAATTTTGAATTCTCTTGTCATAAAGGCTTTGGGGTGGGGGCAGACTAGGAAAGCTGGTGTCTCTGAAATTCAGCTTTTGAGACAAAAACTAATATAAAAATGTGCCTACGTTTTTAACTTTTCCTCTTTTTATTATCCAGAAGCTCCCTTGCAGTGAGATCAAATTGTCATGATTTAACTCTACTTTTTATAAAAGCTGTCAACACTCAAACCACATAGCAGGATTGTGTTTTTTCTTTTCCTGATTTTCCTCTTATTTACATAATAAAATATGTATAATTTTATAGCAAATTAGTTATCATAATATGCTTAGTTACATTTTATTATACTCCCACAACTTAGAAACAATCCTTTCTTGGGACACCTGGGTGGCTGAGTCAGCTAAGCATCTGACTTTGGCTCAGGTCATGATCTCATGGTTTTGGGTTCGAGCCCCTCATTGGGTTCTGGGCTGACAGTTCAGAGCCTGGATTCTGTGTCTAACTCTCTCTGCCCCTTCCTTGTGGGGAGCCAGAAAAACGGAGATTAGCCACCTATAGGCAGGGAAGCACCACTCCCTGTCAGGAGAAGCCAGAAGATCAAAGATCAACCGCCTGCACGCAGGGTAGTATCAGCCCCTCAGGTACTGTGCTAAAACACTTTAGTTTGGTTCCTCTTTTACTCCAGCCTTAATCCCTTAACCCTGTTTCCTAGCAACCGACCTAGGTCAGCTGCCTTGTTTTCCCACCTCGAAACCTTTATAAGATACGGTATTTTCTCAATAAAGAAGAGGCTTGATCAGAAATGCTTGTCTTGCCTCCACTCTCTGTGTCTCCCTCCTGCTCTATTTCTCTCCCTCCCTCAGGATCAGGAACCCCCATCGACTGACTAGCTAGACCGGACACTTCCTGTTCATGCTCTTTCTCTGTCTCAAAAATAAACAAAGTATTAAAAGAATAAACAATAAAAACAATCCCTTCTATTGTCTAAGTAATCTTAGATAATCTTAGGATTAATTTCCTGCAATACTGACCTCTCTACCTCTCCAATATCTCCATTTCTATCGTCTCTCTTCTATATAAGGACTATTTGTTCCTCTTAGAGATTGCAGGTACTTTCTATTTTATTCGATGGCATCATCTCTGATCAGGAATCCATGGTGACAGTTAAAAAGAATCACAATGGTTCTACAGGAAGGGCAGAGGAGGGTTTGCTTGCTGACCTCAAAGCCAATGAGGCTTGTAAATAGGGTTGTTACTCTGTACATTCCCAGAGAAATCACTGGGATCTTCCTCTAAACAACTATCATAAAATCAAGAATCACAAAGTTCCTGGAGATTAGAGAGGAAGGATAAATACTTTAAAAAATACTGTTGGACCCAAGGGATGTGCTAATAAACCTTCCTATGAATACAGTTATTATTTTTATTATAGGAATATTGATGAGCAACTTCTTCTTATGAAAACCATGGGAGAATTTTTTCTCAGGTTCCACTATGAGACTTGACACTATTCTCCTGATCTGTTGTTCGTTTTATTATGTTGTAAACTCTCTTACTTTGGTAGCTAACATTTTATTATTTGCTTTGGCTTTTTAGCAGCTCCAAGACTAATTTGCAGGTAGCCTTTAATATACACATTTTGAATACCAGTCAATCCTACCTTGGGCTTTGGTGTATTTTTCTTTTAAATTTTAATGGCTTTAAGAACTATGTGTTATAAGATCTCATCATATTTAATTGGATGCAACCAATAACCTCTTTTTTGTGGTATTAATTTTGTTTATTCTAATGTCCTTGACAATTTGTTTTCTGTTGTTTCTTTTTGGGAATCATTTTATTTTTCATTCATCAAGTTTTTCTTTTATGATACTTACTAGTCTCAGAGTTTGGAAATTCTTGGTCCTCTGATTACTCCCAGAGTAGTTTTCCTTTACAACTTCCCCTTTTCCTATTCTGATTTCTTTTGCTGTATATCCTTCAACACTCCTTATTTTCTGGCTTAATTTTTTAAATAATTTTTAGTGTTTTATTTTTCAGAAATAGCATGTAATTTTGGGAGAGATGACTGAGATCCATGCATTCAGTCTTTTATCTTGATTCAGTATTCTTTGGTTATTAATTGCATGAGTCATACAAGAGTAGGGAGTCTATCACTTGAATGTCTATGACTCACTTTAAGGGCTATGAAAAAAGCAAAAGATAGAGAAACACAGTGAGCTTATCAAAACCAATGGGCTGATTTCTGAAGGTGTAAAATCATAAATAAGAAAACTAGAGAGCCATAGCATGGGCAGTGGGTGCTATTTGCTGTCAACATGAGGTCACTACCTAGAAATAGGTTTGGTTAACTGTTTATAATTCTTAAGGGTCAGTATACTGTTTCAAATAGTTTGGCCAGATGTTTCTAAAGGATAATAGTAGGCAAAAGCCACTGAGACCTGTTTGTCACTCTAAGAATTCAGGGGAAAAAATCCCATTGTTTTACCCCCTTTTTCCTCTTCTAGATCCTGTAGTGGTTTCCTTCCTCAGATATGCTCCATGTTGTTGGTCTGAAATGTAGAATTTCCCAAAAGTCCCAGCATTTATCGGCTGGACTTCACATGGGGCATAGTGATAATTTTGTCTTTGCACAATTAAAAGGGAATGAAGAGTTTCTGTCATTGCTAGAAATTGAGAGCTGGCCTTGTAGAGAATTCTTTATGTCTAGTAAAGACAGTTTGAAGAGGCCAAAATTTCAGGGTGTTCTTGCTATGAAAAATGAAGACTTTATTAAGGATAAATAATTCATAAAATAATCTCTGTGAAATCCTAAACTCAGTTTATGGTACATTTTCAACCATTTTTCCTATTATTATTCTATAAGTTATGTGCTTTGTTGATTTTTATATTCAAGTGGCATCCTTTTTCCTCACCATAACAATTGGCCTTATATAGGGCAAGTATTTAAACTTGAACAACATTTCTATTATGAGGCTATTGTGATTGTGTATGAGACAAAGTAACAGCATCATGCTTCTATTTAAGAATTTTTAGGTAGATGTCAAGTTATTCCTTTTGAATGACTCTCTGGCTTTAATCTGAGTCCAGTGTAGTTGAGTGAATTTTAAGCCATAGTCTGGATCACTGACATAATTGATTTATTGATGTGATCTGACATTAGATGTGAAATTTAGAGACTACCCTTTAAGTTTCCTGAAATCTGAATTTTGTCAAATTTTTGGCACAGCTTAGATAAGTGTATTGTTGTTTTTTTTTTTTTTTTTTTGGCCTGACAGCATACCATTTCCTTATATATAAAAAATATATTTCTAAATATCTACATACCTCCTTTGCTGTTCACTTGTATTGACAAAGATCAATGCATTAATTAAATAAAAAGTATCTTGAAAACCTATTAGTGAAAGGCCACTATTGTAAATGTACCTAAATACATATACATTCTTAACATTTTTACTAGTTATTCTACCATAATTAAATCATTTAAAATAATTTTTTATAAAAGAGCCTAATTGTCTTGAAAACTATAGTTTAAATTAATTTTTAACATTGCCTTTATCTTTATTATTTCTTATTTTTCATGAAATATGATTCAAAAGGGCCTAATGCCTCTCAGTTAGAGAAAAGCAGTTCCTCACTGACAGCTTACCTAGGTACGCCTGTTGTCTCTCTAAACAATTGTTGTCCCCTCTGTCTACGGCTGGCTGAAAACCACACAAGCATTCTCTGCCCTTATAGTTCAATCCACCTCCTCCAAGGACCAGCTGAGAGCACATAGTTCTAAAATGGTAATTCATGGAGACAATGATTCATAATAAACTTAGTATTTGAAATTACATTTAATTAAATGTGGTTATGTTTATTTTTTTAAAGATAATGTATATATAGTTCAGGATTCAGTAGGTACAGAGTAAAGCAAAAATTCTGCCTCTTATTACTTACCTCCAGTTCTAGCTATCCAGTTTTCTTCCCTAGAGGAAACCATTGTTATTCGTTTCTTTTGTAACCTTCAGCATCCTTTTCCTCCCACTTTTATAGATATGCATATTGATTCTATTTTTTTCTTAGTTAACGATGTATTTTAGAGATAACTCCAAAACACTGTGCAGAATAATTCTTCATTAAAAATAATAAGATATGATATTCCATTATGTTAATATGTAATAATTTATTAAGTTTTGCTATTGTAAATGTTAAGAAAGAAAGATTAACCTGGAAAGATAACATAGGGGCAAATCATAAAGAGACTTGACTAAGGATTTTGGAGGGAGTGGGAAACTGTTCACCATGTTTGCATAGATCAGGGAAGTAATGTGATTAAAGTTCTGTTTTGTGACAATCAGTGGCAAGTTGAGATATTGGAAATCAAGTAACTGCACTAGTGGTTACTCAGGAATCTGACATTACTGTACTATGACACAAGGTTGATTTCTTCTACTTCAAAGAGATTTTAGACTTCTACCTTAAAGTGGTTTCTAGATGTTGGTGTTTGCATGGGAGGGTGGGAGCGAGAAAGGACATATATTTGTTGGGGGTAAGATTTTCCAGTGTAACTGAGCTCTTTCTTTGGCCTCTTCTGGAAACAGGATTCAGCTATTTCTACAATATTAAAAGTGCCAACGGGCAACTAGGGATTTTGTTATGTTGTTCAATTTGATTAATTTTATACATCATATAGCTGGGCAAGATTATGCCAAAGATCAAGATATTTCTTTCTTCAAGTGTAGAACTTGAGATGACCCCAACCATCACTATTAGCTCTAGAAAATGCCTTAGGGAATTAGATGGAAAGACAAGGACATGAGATTTTAAAGAGCACCCAGAATGCATGCTTGGATACCAGGAATCCTTTCCTACCTTTTTCTTTTTGGAAATCTCTGAAAAATATCTAGCCACCAATATACTTTTAAAATCTCTCATATAAATTCAAATTTTAAGAAATTTTATAAATAAATGACCAATATAAAGTTCTAAGCAGTTTGTTTAAACTTGAATATTTAATTATTATATTGATTAAAGGAAGGTGAGGAAGAGAGAGTGAAGGGCTTCCTGGAATGCATTTGACATTCTGTCTAGCCCTTTTAAACCTTTATTATTTGTTCCTTCTGGCTGAAATTTATGATTGCGCTGTCTTATCCATAAATTTGGGGGTTAGCAGTGATCATAATCATCTTTAGATATTTTGAACTCTAAATTCAAAGTTGACATTTTAATATAGCAACTGAGAATCCAAACCCATTTGTTTTAATTTACCACAAATGAAATATTCTTCCTGTGAGAATGAAGTATTCCAGAGTCCCTTAAATTATAGATGACATCTGGGCCATCTTTTAAAAAAATATATCTAGGGTTCTCAAGTCTACCTCAGCAAGTAAGAAAGACAGGTACAATTTACATTTTGCCAAGTTTTCTGAGGGTTGTAATTTTATATTTGGTAATATATAAGTAAAAATATTTTTTAAAAATTGAGAATTCTTTTTTTCTTGAGTGGTTTAGTATGAGACTCCTTAAGATAACAACTATAAACTCTGGGCAAATGTAATTAAAATATCTAGACATACTGGAAAGTGAACCCAATAAGGCAGGTTATAAAGTAGGGTAACACTTGAGTGAAAGTGTCATCATATAGTGAGTTTCTAACTCTTTTTAACCTAAAGGTAGGTCAAAATTGGTGATGGAGAGTAGAGCAGTCTTCAATTAAAAAAAAAAAAAAGTTTGGCCTGAAAAAGTAGATAAAGAGTTTGGAGGTAAACTAACCTCATATCTGTTGGAAAGTGACTGGAGAATCACAGAGACAGGAGTCAAAGAAATGAAATAAGAAAAAACTGTTGCCTAGATTTCTAATGCAGAAACATTCAAATGTGTACAAAACAGAGCAGCTAAAGATAAAATAATTGACTGGAAATTTGAGATTCCGAAAGGACATTTAGAGGGTCAGTCCAACCAGTTTACTGTCTATTGAATAATAGAGACATGCATATACTACTCAAAGGCATATACAAGAATAAGCATATCTACAACATTTCACAATGTGTAGAATATAAAAACAAAATTATTCTACTTATGAAGAGAAAAATGTATCCCCTTCTCAAGAGAAAAGACACTCAGCAGAGTGACTCTTGGATACTTGAGATTTTGGAATGAGCAAAGATTTCATGAAACTTTATTTATTCTTTATTTCAAAAATATGTTTAATTTTATTGCACATATTTATAATAAAGAAAAGCCAGCAAGTAGAAACTATGTAAAAAAACAATAAATTTAAAAACTAAAAGAAAAGGAAATTAAAAATATACAGGATAAGACTAATTTCAGAAAAGACACGAAAAAAAGAATTAAAATAACATAGAAGGATATAAAGTTAACGACTTATAGTCCCATAAAAAAATAACCAAGTGAATAACCTATGTGTGATTTGTATCCTAGAGGAAAGGGAGAGAAAGAACAGCAAAAGAAAATAAATCTGAAGCAATAGTGGGTGAAAACTTCACAAATTGTGAAGCATATTGACAAATTTCAATGCTTAGCGAAATCCAAACATAATACTTACCTGTTGAAAATACCTCACAAATAAAAATGACTCATCACCTACACAATGGCTTGAAAAATTCCTGATTTTTTATTAGAAACTATGCGGGTCAGATGACAATGGAAAAACCACTTTAAAGTGTATGTATAGGGAGAAGATATTATCACCTCAATATTTAGTAAAAATGAAAATAAAATATTACTATGGCAATTTTTATTTGTAATATCTGAAGTTCAGAAGTTTTTAAAGTTCTGAACAGAGGATACCACAATCGAACTCATGCTTCTAGTGAGCATTTGGCAGTGGTAAAATGGAATGTGATCATTTAACCTTGATATCGTTATCATAATGGAACCTTCTCCATGCCCAGTCCCCCTGCTTTCAGATCAAGAAAGCAGACAAGCCAATGTCAGTGCCCAGAACTAAACAGGCACCTGCATTCACCATCAAAAAACTTTCCCTTCTCTGTGCTATAATGGTAATGAGAAGAGGAAGACATCATCATTTAGCATAGCCCAGAATAATTCAGCTTTCAACTCCTTATCAACACTCTGCTGATAGCACTTGATAGCCATTTGCCTTTTTTTTTTCCCCTCTCAACTGCCACTGTGAGGTATGCATGTGCCTGTGCTCATGTTTATGAAATAAAGCATATCATGATAGTTAAATAACTATATGTTCAAGTTCAATTTGACACGTATTAGGAAAATGGGGAATTTATTTTCTCTCTCTAAACCTCATTTTCTCACCTATGAAAGTGGGTGGCAATATTTACTCAATAGATGTTAATGATACAAATTTAATGAGTTGATGTCAAGGAGGCATCTTTTTTCCTAGATTGGTTTACTTAACACAGGACTTGGTGCAAATTGCATTTTCTGTCTGTATAAGCTTTGAGTGCCCAATCACATGTAGGGGACTTGTCTTATCAGTGACATGTACTTTATTGGACATATGCTAAAAGAATAAAATATAAATTTAGAATGGGAGATTCTGTAATTGGATTAAGGAGGCATAACTTTTTCATTTAAACCTTTGGTTTAAGGCAGCTAGTCTTGGAAAAAAGAAATGTGCTTCTTTAAAACTCTTGAAGGTGTCACCATCTCCTTTTTTTTTTTCAACTAAACAAATCGATAGGGTTGTCAATCACTGTTCCTATTAAAATCATCCAAATTACAATTTATAAAGGCTCTACTACAGAGGAGTCCAAGATCACTTGACCATTGTCATCGAAATAGCAAATCGTTGGTCAAGCTGAGAATCAGTTCTAGCAAGTCTAATTCTAGAGTCTGTGTTCTTAACAACTGTATTTCCTCATTACTTTTAGAGAAGATCTGATATTCTGGAGACTACAGTAATAGTTATTACCAACCAAATGTTCAGTTCTTACCTATGGGACCAGCCTTGGTTGGCTTCTGCAAGAAGAAGCTTTTACCAGGCCATGTATTGGGGTTCCCTGAGTAACTTAGCCTGACTGCTGCTCCTGTTATGCATGGAACCATTACTCTTCCTGTGCCTATGCTGAGTTAAGCCCACAGAAGCACATTGGGGAAAGGATTAGAAACTGAGCAGATACATTCAGGTTATTCTTTGCCTCTGTGATGCTTGTTAAAGCAGAAAATGGAAGGGGGCATTCTATTAGAAATCAATGTAGGGATAGGGAGGAGAACTGATCTTACTTGAGGCTTTATTTTTAAGTTTTTACTTGCTTTTTTTAAGATTTATTTTGAGCTTTATTTTTAGATGCAGAGATAGCTTTGCACTTATTGAAAACCAGAGGGGAGAGAGAACCCATCAACACTGTGGATTAGTTTATGATTCTCTACTACATTTACCTATCTGGTAGAGTCTAGAAACTAAATAAATGTCAGTTACTACCACCATCTCTGTAATCTGCTTCTGACAAACCTATATCCCAACACAAGGGCAGCATCTTCCAACACTCATGACGTATCTCAGAGGTTCTCTAAGGGCCCAGATTCAGTGAAAATACCAAAAATACCTAGATCGAGCTGACAATTTCAATATGTAGAGTAGGAGATATTGTAGCATTTCTTACAATGTGGTTGGGAAACCAAATAATCAATTGGGGAATAGGTGTGGAAAAGAAGTTTTTTATGAACTCTGTACCATGAGATTCTGATTCTAATTAAGAAAGTCTGAAGTGGCACCCAGGGTACTGATTTTAAAATAAACTCCATAGGTGTTTCTTACTCAGGTATTTTGTGCCAAAATTTGAGAAGCACTACTAAATGTTGGTATTATTGGATGCCTGGATGGCTCAGTCAGCTGAGCGTCTGACTTCAGCTCAGGTATGATCTCATGGTTTGTGGGTTTGAGCCCCATGTTGGTTTTGCACTGACAGGTCAGAGCCTGCTTCAGATCCTCTCTCCCTGCCCCTCCCCAACTCATGCTCTTGCTCCTCTCATAAATAAATATTAAAATATTTTTAGACGTAGTTGCATTTATTATAGTATGTGTTCTGTGGGGTATGTTTGCACTTAAAAAATTACACAGGTAGAATATTCATATGAAAAGGTATAAATTATTAAAATAAGTGACATTGACATCTTAAGTTCTTATATTTTATGTATTTTCTAGTTTTAACCATGTTTCAGGTCATATTATCTTTTCAAGTCAGTTTTCTATCAGATTTTTACCATGTAACTTCATGAGATCCAAATGAGGACATAGGGACACAGGTGCCCCTGGTTGCCATGTGAAGTTTAAGTAACTGAGTATCAGCAATGTTACAATTGCTTGTGTAAGCAAGTAATGCTGCTACTCAGAGCTCTAAGATCAGAACTAGAGTCTCATAGACTCCTATGGAAATAGGCCTGTCAGTCACATGATGCCTGAAGAAACCAGCCCCTGCCCATCCCATACACACTTAGAGCATATTTCTGATGCCCGAAGCCAAATCTCAGCCAGCCAAGCTTGGAGTAGACTTTTGTGAACCTCCACATTGTTCTCTCTAGAGTGAAAAGCTCTTATAAAGAAGACTAGAATTATTCCCTCTGTAGTTATTCCATCTGCCCCTAATGCAGCTGCAGTTTCTACCCCTCTGTTGGGCCACATTACTCTTTTGAGACACAGGGAAAGGATCTCATTACTTGAAGAGACCCCAGGAGTTTTTTGCTTTTAACAACTCATTTACTCACATAACAGAAGAGCCCAGCCAAACAGAATGTACAGCTCAAGGTCATGCTGATGACCAGTTAGAGACAGAGCCGAGGACAAGATGCACATCTATTCTGCCACTACAGTAGTATGGAAAGAGCCAACAAATGAAAGTCAAACAGACATGGCTGCATTCTGCATCTTCAGCTTACTGGCTTCATGACCCCAGCAGGTCAATTAACCCTTCTGAGCCTCAGCGTATTTGATTGTGAAATAAACACAGTAACTAATATCTCCTGGGGCATTTGATGAGTTTAAGATAATATTTGTGAACCCTGAGTGCTTTGAGAAAGCAGATTCCCTTTTTCAGACCATTTTTAGATTGAATCTTTACTTCTCTCATTGAGTCTAACAGCAATGATCCTTCTGTTTACCTAATGGCACACTGTTGTTTTAAAGGTCCTTTGATGTTTTTAAAGCAATATCCCATTCACTGTAGATATAGTTCTGAGCATCTCAAAGAACTGAGACAAACTGCCCAGTTGACCTCAGGCTGCTGGCAAAGTGGCCTAGGCAGTGACACCCTGAAAACAAGGACTGGGGAAGAAATTATACTTCATTTCCTGGTGATAAGCTTAGCCAGCACCAAATCCAGCCTGGGCCCCTAAGTCATACTTCTGTCCCTAAGGAGGCACCCTTACATTTTAAAGATCATGCATTCCCATCAAAGGAATCCAAGAGGAAGACAACAGTGATTAAGAAAAAGATAGTCGTGATTCCATTAGATACATTTTGACTGATATTCTCTTCTAAGAAATAAGAGTCTTTCTTACAAGAAAGCAAATGGGCCCTAGACATTCTTCTTAGTTCATTTCAAAGGATTCTTATCTACATATTATTAAATCAAAATAATATTACTGGAAATAATCAAATATTATACTCCATCTCTCTTGAATCTCTGAAGGGAATGATTTATCTTTTGAAGATAATCATATATTTCACCGTTTGCTTATTGTTGTTTGTGTATTTGATTTTTGATTTTGAGGAAATTACCAAAACTATTTACTACAGTTAAATTATTAACTCACTATATCTCAGACCTTAGGGTTAGAGGAAACTGCAAAGTCATATCAACTTTTCAGAATTAAGAAGAGAAAACAGTTCAGGGACTAGTGAGGCCAATATGACATTTTGCAAAAGAAAAATGGAAGAAAAGCTGCTATCTCCTGCTCTCCAGCTTTGACTTTATTTCCTTAGCTGGACATTCAGTTCAGGAAGGGAAAATCCACTACTATACATACAATACTGACACCCAACCTAGGGCAGAAATTCAGAGCAAGGGGCTCGTGCTGCTGCATATTCATGGATGCAAATCAGGCCCCATGGCTGCTGTACTTGGCTCTGAGATTTTCAGTCTAGGTATTAACAGGGATTCCTGAACGTTTCTATGAATATTAACCAGGAGGAGGATGTCAAACGGGCAGTGAGTGCATGTAGAAATTTTCTTCAAGCCCATTTGAAAAATGTGAGTTTCTGGTGAGAAGATGCTCTTTCCTTTTATTTACATTTGTGTGTGTGTGTGTGATTTGGGGCATTGTAGGGCTTCGTCCATGGAAGGAAACTGGGGAGTCCTGGGCCATGAATTCCTATAGATTCATAACCAGCCCTGGGCATAAGTGCCATGAAAGTGGGACCATGGCAATTACTATAGTGTCTCCAGTTGTTAGCAGAATCTTTCCATTGTTAGTTATCTATTGTGGCATAACAAATTACCTCCAAAACATAGAGGCTTAAAACAAAAATATTTATTATCTCATATTTTCTATGGGTCAGGAATCTAGGTGTGGCTTAGCTTGGTCCTTTAGCTCTAGTTTTATTTATTTTTTTGTTTGTCTTTTTCAGTCAGTTCAAGGCTTAACTGTGAATGATCTACTTCCTAGTTAGCAGGATCCAGTTTCTTAGGAACAGTTTGTCAGTGGCCTTATGGACCTCTCCATAGAACTGTTTACAATATGGCAAAATCAACAGGATTCACAGGCTAGGGTCCCCCCATGGAGTGGAAACTCTTGGATCTAAAATTGGGCAGGTTAGGCACAATAGAAACAAAGGAAAGAAAAGGTCCAGAATATAGTAAGAGAGGTGAATAGACTCAGATTTAGGACCTTGTGGAAAATGTCACCCCCTCCACATTTTTAAAACACAAAATAAGAATACAAGTAAAAGGAACTCTGGAATTGGAAGAACTTTCCTAAATATGGTTTATTAAAAGATGGTGGAGAATAACTAATTCTACATAAAAACAACCAAAGGAAAGTATTTAGATGAAAGCTCATATATAGTTATTATAAGAAAAGAGAAAGTATGGATTGGACTAAGGTATCTATTGATCATTTGTAGTTTTGAATTTGAAAATATATATTTATATCACTATGTATGTATGTATATATGTATGGGTATCTCCTAGATTTATCCAATAAAAATATTTAAAGATATGAACTCAGTAACAATATGCATTCTAATCAAACATATTTTGACCTTGAAATAACACTCCTCTCTGAAAAAAACAGATTCTTAGAGAAATGGCTTATTGCATATCTAGGAAAAGGATGTTTACATTTGTTATAATTATTTTAATGTTTATTTTATTTTTGAGAGAGACTGAGCATGAGTTGGGGAGGGGCAGAGAGAGAGGGAGACAGAATCTGAAGCAGGCTCCAGGCTCTGAGCGGTCAACACAGAGCCCAATGCAGGGCTAGAACCTACGAACTGTGAGATCGTGACCTGAGCTGAAGTCACCCAAAGGCCTCAGGATGTTCAACTTTAGATAGTCTGAAATCTTTTCTTTTTTTTTTTTTTCCTGATATTGAAAAGGATTTCTGTTTATTTTTTGGATCACTGCAAGGGAGATTTTATTTGGAGAGGTTCCTTCAAGGGGTAGGGGGAGTGTGGCAAAAGGATAGGGAATATCTTTCCGGATACAAACAACTATTTCAATCTTATTTTCAAAATCTCTGTGTCTTTTTATCAGAATTAGGTTTTGTTGTTCTTGCTGTTTGTTTTACTGTTTTGTGGCACCAGGGCTCCATTAACATGAGTAAACCTGAAAGTACAGCTGGGCTAGTACTGGTAGAGTCTGATTTATACTAAAGCCACTCTTGTAGTGTTCTCCAAAATATGGCCATTTACTATATCTCTACATGCTGCTTGATAAGGCAGGTAAGGCTAATGAAATAATTATAATAATAATTATATAACTATTAAAGTTTAAAAAGAACTTTAATCTTATACATTTCCTATATCTAGCTTTTGGCTTAGGATTTAATATGCACCAACCCATTAAAATCTTCATGTCCTACAAGGTGAGCAATATTATTTGTTCTTCTCTAGGAGAAAGAAGCTGGGACTTAAAGAGGTGAGTGTCTTTCCATGTCACAGGCCTGATAAGCATTCAGTGTGGTGTTCAAACACAGGCAGTCTGACTCCAAGGTCAAGAAGTCTAGCCACTATTTCACTTTTGTGTTTCTAGAATCTCTGGAGTGTCATAGTCTAGAGAACTGTAGGCAAGTATTTGAAAACAAAAGTATACATGGCTGTTTACAGGCTTTCAGTACATTCGGATTACCTTGATGTTCAGAGCTAAAAGCCAGAGAGTTGCCCTCAGGATTGGATGGGGTTTTTTTTTATTGTTTTACCTCTTTCTGTTTCCTTTTCTTAGTTTCTTCCTATCGAGAATGATGGCTGGATCTTTTTATTCTATCCAGTTTGGAATTTTGAGTTCTCTTATCCCTCATGTAGCTCCTGGCATTCCATATTCTGTGCATTACAGTGGATTTTGTAGTATTTTCATTTCAGCACAAATTTGAGAGAGTAGATCATATGGCAAATGGCCAACTTTTCTTTAGTTAGTATTATTAAAGAATACTACATTTCTGGTGATTGTAGAAATCTACAAAATTTAGCTAAGTTTGTACTTGGAAATCTCTGCCTCTTTTTCATGTATCCTATCCTCTCCTTCATCAGTGGACTCTCCAGTGTCCCCAGAAACCTTTCTTATGTAGGACAGAGATCTGGACTCCTGATTCACACAGAGATGTTACTAACTTACTATTTTCCCACTTTTAAGTGTTAAGTGCCAGGCATTACATTAATATCTTTCCATCACCTTCTACTTTATTTTATCTCAGCCTTACAGTAGTAGATATTTTCACTCCATTTTAATATATATGTATTATCATAACTTATATATATACATATATATATCTTGCCCTATGAAGCTAATAAAATTAGTTCTCATTAGTTCTACAAAATCACTACCTTTTGCCTGGTTGAGAACGTGTGCAATAATCAGCTTGAGACATCACGCACTGCCTGTACACAGGCTGGTCCTGAGAAAGAGTTAGTGGGATTTCTCCTTACTACCCAGACAATAATGTTGTCCTTTCATATGGAGGGGAGAGGTTTCTATCAGAGAATCTTCAGGCCCAGTTCTTTGGACAGAGTTAGCCATTTATCTTCTACCCCAGTCAATAGGAATCTCTCAAAAAGAGGACCAAGATGTACTTTGTGAGGAAGAAGGGAGGAACATTTTGTTGAGAACTTAGTGTCAAGCAATTTGCTAAACTTTTTGGAACTTTTGTCACAGGCATCTTATTCCTGTTTGTCCTTATTGTGCCTAAACATTTTTTTTAGAAGTTGGAAGCAGAAGAAGTAGAAAGAGGGAAAGAGAATAAAACTAAGGTAACTATTTCATAGAATTTGAAAAATTCTTTTTTTCCCCATCCCATTACTGTCAATACTAAATTGAAGTTTTTTTTTTTTTTTACTGAACTTGCTAACTCTGAAACTTTAAATACAGATTTGAGATCTGCCAACTCTGGAAATAAAAGCATTTCCTCTCACTTGTCTTTTGGATGGTACTTTTTAACCAGTTTTCATTGTTTTCTTAAGGCCTTGTTTTTACCTGTCATATTCGCTTGCTTTAAGGATGAGAATTATATGGTTCTGAGTTTATTTCTATATCTCCTGAATATTGTAAAAAGAACACTTGGTGACTAAGCAGTTGTCACTGTGTTCTGAGGCTCCAGTTGCTTAGCAATTTTATAAGGTGGATCCCTCAAAGAGGATCAGAAATTGCAGATAATGCCTCCATCCTATTTCTAATTTGGACTGTTTTATTATAGCAGGCTTTCTGTCCTCCATGCAAAATGCAGCCTGAGAAGGTCTGTGTCACTGTTTGAGCTGCTACAACCCAGGTCCTCAGACCACTACCATCTGTATCTTTGAGTCAGATCGAATAGATTCATTTCAGACAGATTTACAGTTCATCAAATCCTAAGGAAAAATCATCTGAAGGGCCTTAAGATTAACTGATTGTCTTGTCTTCAAAGGAAACATTTGAACATTTCAACAGAAGGACTTTAGCAGGTTATAACCCATAAATCTGTCACCAAAATTTATCCTTCAGGTTCATAAAGTTAGAAAAGCCTCCCCCCACTTCATGTCATTTTAAATTATGTACTCCACATCATACAGAAATCAACAGTTTTTTTTTGTTGTTGTTTTGTTTTGTTTTGTTTTTCCATAATATTATATTGTCAAATTGTTTTCCATACAACACCCAGTGCTCTTCCCCATAAGTGCCCTCCACCATCACCACCACCTCTTTTCCCCCCTCCCCCTTCCCCTTCAACTCTCAGTTCATTTTCAGCATTCAATAGTCTCTCAAGTTTTGCAACTCTCTCTCTCTCCAACTCTCTCTCCCTCCTCCACTCCCCCTGGTTCTCCATTAGGTCTCTCCTGTTTTCCTGTTAGACCTATGAGTGCAAACATATGGTTTCTGTCCTTCTCTGCTTGGCTTACTTCACTCAGACTGACACCCTCAAGGTCCATCCACTTTCCTACAAATGGCCATATGTCATTCCCTCTCATTGCCATGTAGTACTCCATTGTGTATATATACCACATCTTCTTGATCCATTCGTCAGGTGATGGACATTTAGGCTCTTTCCATGTTTTGGCTATTGTTGACATTGCTGCTATGAACATTGGGGTACATGTGCCCCTATGCATCAGCATTTCTGGTCTCTCTTGGGTAAATCCCCAGCAATGCTATTGCTGGGTCATAAGGGAGTTCTATGGATAGTTTTTTGAGGAACCTCCCCACTGTTCTCCAGAGCGGCTGCACCAGTTTACATTGCCACCAACAGTGTAGGAGGGTGCCCATCTCTCCACTCTCTCACCAGCATCTATAGTCTCTCGATTTGTTCATTTTAGCCACTCTGACTGGCGTGAGGTGGTATCTCAGTGTGGTTTTGATTTGTGTTTCCCTGATGATGAGTGATGTTGAGCATCGTTTTATGTGTCTGTAGGTCATCTGGATGTCCTCTTTGGAGAAGTGTCTGTTCATGTCTTCTGCCCATTTATTCACTGGATTATTTGTTTTGTGAGTGTGAAGTTTGGTGAGTTCCTTGTACATTTTCGATATTAGCCCTTTATCTGATATGTCATTTGCAACTATCTTTTCCCATTCTGTTGGTTGCCTATTAGTTTTCTTGATTGTTTCCTTTGCCTTGCAGAAGCTTTTTATCTTGATGAAGTCCCAAGGGTTCAGTTTTGCTTTCA
>PJEM01012494.1:0-46649 GCA_004023845.1 Helogale parvula | reverse complement strand
TGGGGATGTGTCGAGTAGGAGATTGCTGCGGTGGAGGTCTAGGAGGTTTTTTCCTACTTTCTCCTCGGGGATTTTGATGGTTTCCTGTCTCACATTCAGGTCCTTCAGCCATTTTGAGTTTATTTTTGTGTATGGTGTAAGAGAGTGGTCTAGTTTCATTCTTCTGCATGTTGCTGTCCAGTTCTCCCAGCACTACCTGCTAAAGAGGCAGTCTTTTTTCCATCGCATACTCTTTCCTACTTTGTCAAAAATTAATTGGCCGTACATTTGTGGGCCCAGTTCTGGGTTCTCTATTCTATTCCATTGGTCTATGGTGACACCTTCTGAAGAGACTGTGATTTCTTCTATATATTGTCACCTTAAGGCAAACTGGATATTGAAGGTTTTTGTGTCTTCCTGGAGAAACACTGGAATGATGTTGGCTTTTGAAACACAAAGTATCCTCAAGCTCGGGACACCTGAGGTTTCCAGAAATGTTGGGTTTCTGAAGGACTTCCAGATCCTTCCATGTGATCTCCTAGACAGCTTATATGTTCACCAGCTTATAGCACCCTACCCTTGTTCCTTTGTCCTTCCCCACACCAGGCTTTGTATCATTGCTTCTGCAGCAGCAACCAAAGGGTAAAAACCATGAGTGACAGAACCTGATAAAATGGGTTGAACCACAGTCCTGTTTCAAGTGAAGGACACACATCTTGGTTCATCTGGTTGGGCTCCTGGGCTTTCTGTCTCTCATCATCACAATAATATTCACAGAGTCAAGACTGTCTCTTTACACCCTTGGTATTTGGGATTCAAAGGTGATTACAAACAAAGGCTGGAGTGTACAGATCTGGAGTTCATAGTCTCAGGGAAACAGATAAAGTTGCTAAATAAAAAGGAAATTACATGTACTAGAACAACTTTCAAAATATTTTAAAATTCCTAGCATTCAAAGAGTGTCTTCTTAAGTCTGACATTTATTAATCACAAGATAAACTATGTTCCTTGCAAAGGAGAGGTCAGAAAGTAGCTCATGGTATGTTATTAATATTTTCTCTCGGCCACTGTCTAACCCATATACCCTCTCACACTACAGTGATAAACATATTGGAAGGTATTTGGTTATTGCACTTTTCAAATGTGAGAGTGGATTCCTAGATTTTTGAATCAATTCATTAATACCCTTCAACATCTCCAACAATAAAAAGGAATGGTCATTTTAAATAGAAAGTTTATTGTAGGTAGATTGGTAAATTACATGAATGATAAGTAATTTAGGCTACCACTCAGCAGGTCCCCAAGAAGGACTGTTGAAACATTTAAGAACTCATAAGAGGAACTGATAAAGATGGCTCATTTTCCACAGACAGTGGTGAATATTTCCATCAGATATATGCCTGCAAATAAAATTTTGACTACACATTGGATTTGACTTTCCCAGGATGAACACACATCCAAGTTCTTAGTAAAATTCTTTAACAATGAATAAGGAGTAAGTTAGGAAACTATGTTAAATAATGTTTTTCAGTAAAAATTGTAACTACATTAAAAATTTTTATCCTTAGAATACACAGGCCCCAAGTGACTTATGAAACTGTTTATGTAGGTACAAAATAAAAGCTATTTTATTTAGCTAACTAATCAAGTAAGTGACTTTTAATTTGACGCAGCTGTACCTACAGTGACTCTCCCATCACTGAACAGTTAATGCTACCTTTTATCCTTTATCATTTTCTTTATGAGCTAAGGGATTGTTCATTCAGATTCTTCTAATCCTTATAATACCTGGGCCATTATTACAAATCCTTGCTGTTCGGATAGCATCCAATTTCTTATGAATCTCATGAGTATTAAAGAATCTTGTTAAATGAAACTGGAGGTATCACATCTTGCCTGGAATTTCATTTGCAATTCAATAGTTTAAGTGCTAACATAAAGAGAGGGCTCACTTGAAACTCACACTAGTGTGTTATTTTCCCCTCTATCTGTAGGTATGCCACATTTAGAAGCCTATCTCTCATTCAATATGCAACATTCAGAAAAAGATTACTTCTGAGTCCTTTGCTTTACCTCTGGATAGACTGAGTAAATTGGAGGGTGGAGGGAAATGGAGAGGGATTAATAGAAGTGGCAATTCTGAGAGATGTAAAATCTGCAATCATTGTAATAAAAAAATAGGGAGTATTTTTAGTTAAGATAAATTTACTTAAAATAGTGTATTCTAGTCTTCAATTTGGCATAGTCCTCAACACAGTTCCTTTGGTACCTAATCAAAGAGCTTGGAATATTTCTACACACATTCTATTTTTTTATATTTATTTATTTTTGACAGAAAGACAGAGAGAGACAAAGCATGAGCAGGGGAGGGGCAAAGACAGAGGAGAACACAGAATCTGAAGACAGGCTCCAGGCTTCGAGCTGTCAGCACAGAGCCCAACGTGGGGCTCGAACCCATGAGTTGTGAGATCATGACCTGAGCTGAAGTCATATCCTTAACCAACCAAACCACCCACGTGTTCTGTCTACACATATTCTTTAGATTTAGTTCCTCATGGATTTTTTCACCTTGCTAAAAAGTATTGCTATAGACTGTGTGCCCCCAAATTTCATATGTTGAAATCCTAGCGCCCGGTGTGATTGTGTGAGGAAGTGGAGCTTTTGGGAGGTAGTGAGGGCTCCACCCTCATGACTAGTATTAGTATTCTTAGAAATGAGACCCAGAGAGCTCTCTCATCCCTTCTGTTATGTGAGAAGAGGTGGGAAGACAGCCATCTCTGAACTGGGGAACATCTCTCACCAGATACTGACTCTGATCTTAGATTTTCCAGCCTCCAGAACTTTGAGAAATAAACGCTTCTTGTTTAAGCCATCCAGTCTGTGGTGGTTTATTATAGCAGCCCAAATGACTAAGACAGAAACTGGTACTGAGAATGAGGTGCTATTGTAGCAAATACCTAAAAATGTTAAAATGGCTTTGTAACTGGGTAATGGATGGGTTTAGAAGAATTTTGAGGTGCATGCTAAGAAAAACCTGCATTGTCATAAACAATCTGTTAAGGGCAATTCTGGTGAGATTCTGGTGAGAAGGAAAGACTTGTAGAGAAAGCTGTCTTTTAGAGAATAAAGTATATCACAATTATAACATTGGTAGAAATATAGTTGGTGAAGGCATTCCACTGAGGTCTCACATGGAAAGGAAGAACATGCTATTGGAAGCAGGAAGAAAGGCCTTCCTTGTCATAATGTGTCAATGACGTTGGCTGAATTGTGTTCACATTCTAGTGTTCTATGAAAGGTAGAACTTGTGCATGATGAAAATGGACATTTAGCTGAAGAGATTTCTAGCAAAGTGTGAAAAGTGAGACTTGGCTCCTCCTGACTACTTAAAATAAAATCTGAGAAATGACAATTACTTAAAGATGAAATTGTTATGCAAAAAGGAAGCAGAGCTTAAAGATTTGGAAAACAGTTCAGCCTATCCATCTTGCATAAAATGAGAAGACAAAGGGCATGGCCACGTGACCATTTGATAAGGAGATCAGCATGGGTCAACCACACAGACGCAAGCCAGATGCTGTTCTTCAAGACAAGGAAAGAATAACCAGGAAAGTGAAGCCAGAAGCAGAGCGCCACGTGAAAGGGGATTATTTCCAAGCTTTAATCTTTAATGTTGTCTGCCTTGCTAGGTTTCGGACTTACTTGAGACTCATCACCCCCTTCCCCTTCCCTATTTCTTCCTTCTGTGATGGATATGTATACCTTATACGTGTCCTACCAGCGTGGCTTGAAAGCATATAGCTTTTGTGGCTTCACATGTTCATGGCTGAAGAGTAATTTGCCTCAAGATGAATCATACTTTGAGTGTTACCCATATCTGATTTAGATGATATTTAGATAAGACTTTGGACTTAGACTTTAGACTTTTGAGGCTGTTGGGATGGAATGAATATATTTTGAATGTGGGAAGGACTCAAATTTGAGGGAGCGAGTGGTAGAATGATATGGACTGAATATTCATTCCCTCCTCCCCTCCAATTTACATATTGAAATCCTAACCCCCAATGTGATGATATTAGGACATGGGGCTTTTGGGTGGTGATTAGATGCCCTTATAAACCAGTGCGCTTGTAAAAGAGACCCAGAGAGTTACTACCTATCCACTGTATGAGGAATCAGGAATAAGATGATCATCTATGAACTACAGTCAAACTTCACCAGACATCAGATATGTCACCCAGTTTATGGTGACTTATTATAGTAGCCCTAAAAGATTAAGGTGGATACCTAGATACATCAGAAAAGTACACAGCTCCATCATACTTAAAGTCAAATATCTGGGTGGTTTCTTTCTAAGATCTGAGAAAATCCAGAATGTTTTCTCCACTTCTATTCAAGATTATACTGAGATATCTATGTAGGGAAATTAGGTAAGCAAAAGAATAAAAAGCATACAGATTGGAAAGGAAAATGTTAAAACTTTTTATTTGCAGATGGCATACTTTACAGATTCCATTAAAAACTATTACAACTAATAAACAATTTTAGAAAGATTACAAGATCAATATACAAAAATAAATGTTCTATGAACTAACACTGAACAATTTATTAACAAAATTATGAAATAATTGTATTTATAATAGCACCACAAAGAATAAAATATGTAGGAATAAATTTAGGAAAATATGTATAAATCATGTACATTAAAAATACAAAACAGTGTTCATGGGGCTCTTGTTGCTTGAGTGTCTGACTCTGTTTTGGTTCAGGTCATGATCCCAGGGTCTTGGGATCGAGCCCCCCATTGGGCTTTGCAATGAGCATGGAGTCTGTTTAAGAATCCCTCTCTCCCTTTCTCTGTCTCTTTCCCCAGCTTTCTCTCTCTCTCAAAAATATATACAAAATACAATACATTGTTGAAATAATTTTTGAAAGACCTAAATAAAGGAAAATATATCTGATGTTCATGTATAGGAAAACTTAAAATGTTGAGATGACAACATTCACCAAATTGATCTACGGATTTCATGAAATCAGTGTCACAATACCAGCTGACTTCTCTGTATAAATTGACAAGTGTTTCTAAAACTCATGTGAAAATGCAAGAAACACAAGACATCCAAAACAATCTTAAAAAAGATGAGCAAAGTTGGAGAACTAACAGTTTCCTATTTTAAAATGTACTACATCGCTGCTGAAATGGACACAGTGCGGTTCTGACATAGAGACATGTGGGTCAGAGGAAGGCTACACGCTCTGGAAATAAACTCGTACATCCATCTTCAATTGATCTTCAAAAAGAATTCCAAGAAAACGCATTAAGGAAAGAATATTCTTTTCTTTTTTTTTTTAATGTTTTATTTATTTTTGATACAGAGAGAGACAGAGCATAAGAGGGGGAGGGGCAGAGAGCGAGAGAGACACAGAACCGGAAGCAGACTCCAGGCCCTGAGCTAGCTGTCAGCACAGAGTTTGACGCGGGACTTGAACCCATGAACGTGAGATCTGACCTCAGCCGAAGTCGGAGGCTTAACCGACTGAGCCACCCAGGCGCCCAAGAATACTCTTTTCAACAAGTGAGGCAAGATTATCTACATGCAAAATAATAATAATAATAACAACAACAACAACAACAACAAAGCAACAATGAGTTGGATTGGATTCCTGCTTCACACCATGTCCCAAATATTTGCACAAAATACATCATTATGCTAAATTTAAAAGCAACAATTCTAAAACTGTTAACAGAATATGTAGGGCAGAATCATTATGACTGTCAGTTAGTCAAAGCCTTAGTAGACACAACACCAAAAGCTCAAGCAATAAATTTAAAAATAGATTAACTGGATTTTATCAAAGTTTAAAAATTTGTTCTTCATTGAAACCATCTAGGAAGAGGACAGGCAGCCAATAGTATGGGAGTAAATATTTGTAAATCATAGACATTACTTTCCTATTGTTGCTGTAACAAATTAACACAAGCTGAATGTACTAAAATAACACAACGTTATTATTTTACTTTTCTGGAGGTTAGCAGTCCAAATGGGCTTCATTGGGTTAAAATCAGGTTTTCATAGTCTGTATTCCTAGGAGTGTATTGGAAAATCCATCTCTTTACCTTTTGCCGCTAGCTTATGGAGGTTGCTTACATTCCATTACTTATAAACCCCTTTGGACAGAAACTGGATCATTTCAAACCTCTTCTCTGTCACATCTCCTTCCTCTGTCACACCCTCTTTCCTCATAAGTACCCTTGTGTTTACATTGGTCCCAGGCAGATAATGCAGAATAATTTCCCATCTCAATAGCCTTAAGTGAATCACACTTCCAAAGTCTCTTTTCCACATAAGATAGTAGTTTCAAAGGTTGTCAGAATGATGATGTGTGCATACTTGTGGGGAGGATACTATTCTGTCCACTACATCATATAGCTAATGAGGGGGTTATATCCAGACTATACAAAGCACATTGCAGCTTAAGAATTAAAAGACAAATAGTCCAGTCAAAACAGGCAAAGACACTGTACAGACGTCTCTCTGATACCCAAACAGCAAACAGGTATGTGAAACGGTGCTCAGCATGCTCAGCTGTTAGGGAAATGTTCATCACCACCGGCTTGAGACACCACTTCACGATGGCCATGATGGTCGTAATAAAGAAGAGGCCATTAAAAACGCAGGCAAGCATGTGGAGAAATTAGAACCTTCATGTTTTGTGTGAGGCTGTTTAAAATGATACAGCCACTTTGGAAATCAATCTAGCAATTTATAGAAATTAGTAAACAAAAATCATAAAATGAGAATAAAAATGGGTAAACATAGCATAATCAAATAACACAGCAAATGCATTACTGGGAAATGGCCAAGATAAATGAAAACACATGTGACAGAAAATTATTCAGAAATATTTATCCATCATTATATATAACAGGCAAAAAATAGAAACAACCCAAATATCCATCAACTGATAAATGGATAAACAAAATGTGCTCTATTCATAGAATAGAATGTTGTTTACCAGTAATAAGAGATAAAATGCGGACGCATACCTCAACATGGATTAACCTTGAAAAAAAATTATCCAAGTGAAAGCAGCCATTCACCAAAGATCACATATTGCGTGATTCCATTCATATCAAATGTCCAGAATGACAAATCTACAGATGTAGAAAGTACACTAGTCACTGAGGGGAGCTGCTGGTAGGGGTGGAGAAAATGAGAATGACACAAATGGGCATTCAGTTTATTTGAGGATTTCTTTTTGAATATTGAGCTTTTGGAATTTCTTTTTGGATAGTTTATTTTTGGTTCTTGTGGTGTAAAAGCATTCTGAAACTGTGTTATTGATTTTACAAATTGGTAAATATAATTTACCAATATAAAATCATTGAATTTCCCATTTTAAAAATTGTTTTTAATGTTTATTTATTCTTGAGAGAGAGTCAGAGCATGAGTGGGGGGAAAGCAGAGAGAGAGAGGGAGACACAGACCTCGAAGCAGCTCCAGGCTCTGAGCTGTCAGCACAGAACCCCAATCGGGGCCTGAACTCACAAGCCACGAGATCCTGACCTGAGCCGAAAGGACACCGAGCTGACTGAACCACCCAGGCACCCCCGATTTGCACAATTTAAATGAGTGAATTATTTGATATGTTGATATATTAGCAAAGCCGTTTAAAAATGGAGAAACACAATGCTCTTAGAAACAACCAAGAGATTACTGAATGGCATCATGAAATTATAGTGAATGTTGAATACAAGATAATTATGACCATACAGTATTTATGTCTAAGGTCATAAGTTAAAGAGGCTAGAAGGAAAATAAATATCACAAATAGCTTTGTGTTCTTAAAACATGCTTTGTGCTCTTGTTCCAATACCAAAGTTGTCAGGAGAATTTTGTTCCTTCTCCAGAACAAAAACTTGGAGAGATTTTTTTCCAGGGTCTTTAGTCATTTTAGTCACTGATGTCTTGGTTCACTCATTAATTCAACATATAGATTTATTGGACATGTGACTAAGTACTAAGCATTATACTTGGGGCTAGATAAAACAGTGAGCAAACAGATACTGTCCTTGCCTTTTGGAGCAACCCACGAAGCACTGATGGGAAACACTGGTCATTTAGTGACATTGACAAAAGTATCATTTGAAAGTTAATTTAGAATCCCTGTGGGAAAGCATCAGTTTAGGGACCTGACCTAATAGGGGCAGTAATTTTCCACAGAAAAATGCTGGCGTTGGAGGACTCGTAGTCAAATCTGGTGAAGAGTGCATGTGTGTACGCAGGTAGGGAGTGCATCCGGAGGAGAAACCCTCCAGGTGGAGGCAGGAGACTGTGAGAAAATCAGGTGCTAGAAGGATCAGGGGACATTCAGAGAGCTAAAGATCACTGAGGCTGCAGTGCAGCAAGGGAGAGAGACGAGGGAAAGGCAACCTGGAGAAGTTGGCAAAGATGAGCCCATGCAGTGCCTACCCATACAGGCTAACAGTTGTGCCTTATTGTAAGAACAACGGGAAGTTATTGAAGAGTTTCTAGAATGGAAAAAAATATATTTAATCGTAGTTCCACTTTCCCTGTTAGCCCTTTACCTCATTGTCAGCTCATCTTTTGTGTGTTGATTTTCTCAGAGAAGGAATGGAACAACACCTATGTATGTATATATGGATGCATATGTTTATATATGTGTAGAATACATATGTATATAATATAGATTTGTTTATATATTGTATATATTAAATATATTTTTATGTTATTCTAAGTTTACACTTATGTTTATAAATATTTAAATATATTAAATAAATTAGCAAATACTAGGTAAAACATAATATATATTATTTATTAACTTACATATATTACATATATGTATATCTTAGAAAAGTGTCGTCATCTATGAACAAAGGAAAGATTCACACAAGGACTTGGAACAACACTTTATAAGGAATGGCAGAAATTTTTTGCCCCAAACTAGAAAAATATTCTATGTCTTGGCAGAGTGGATATATGCATAAGGGGGAAATATTGAATAGTTATTGCATAGGATTAATAGGTCTTCGAGGAAGAGGCTATGAACTATAGGCTCCAGGCTTTGCCTATATGTTTTCTATGGGCAGAAACAAGATACAATTTGTGTTGCATATGTTAGGCAGATCCTCCTATTTTACAGGGCATATACCTTTATGCCTTATGCTTACTATCTCTGGCAAAATGGATTGTACAATGATCTGCTCACCTGAAAATTTTTGAAATTTATCCCAGGTCTAAAATCTCTCAGGTTATAAGCCCTGCATGGTAAACCCTAGTGAAAATGGCATCTTGTGATATAAACCATCATTTAGCAGCTTTACATATTTCTGCTGCAGATGTGAAGAGCCAGTGTTGGGGTTATCAGTGTTGAATGTCCCAGCCTCATATTCTGGGTTTCTTCAAGAGATTCAGGAAGAGGCATATAGACTCCGTGTTTTTCAGATTGGATTGTCATGGGAACTTAAAATTCAGTGAAAATGATAGCAAGCTTTTGACCAGCAGTAAACTTTTTGAGAATCTCCAGAGACAGGAAGAGATGTTTGGGGGTTTCAAGAGATAGAGGACATTGACTATGAGTCTAGAGTGAGCACCCTGTGGGAGGTGTAGGGTCGTTTCCACGACCCTCGTGAGAAGGTGAGACGGTGAAATGGACACCACTGCACCAATGGATGCAAGCAGAGCTCTACTCCTGGGAAAGGCACTATTGCACATCCAGAGCCAATAGGGATGGAAAGCCAACTGGAGAGAACATGACCCTTATTCCCTCTTCCAATATCCCAGGATCCTCCTGTTACCTACTGTTTGTGAAAAGTCAATAATTCAGCTGCAAAAGAAGAATTACAGTGTGTAAAATCCATGTTGTAGCATTTCAGAAGGATAAGTAAAGAATTGAGAACAAACTAAGCTTAAAAAATACCTCAACTTTAATATTGAGAGTTTTCATTCCAAGCCTTGGGACAAAGAGTGGAGGAAAGGATCCAGAAGGGGAATGAGATGGTATAAAGGAGCCTGGGTCCAGGCACATGCACAGTAGAAAGAGAAAGCAAGTTAAGCTAAGCAAGTGAACTTGTAGTCCTGGGTTGAGATAAGATAACCAACTAAACACCCCCATTATCTTCTCTTTGAGAGTCCTTCCAGGAAGAACTTCAGAAAATGGTGATGAGTGTATAAGTGGCTTTTTTCCTTTGTATCCTGAGTGCTACTAGCTTTAGTGTGATTAGTCTTAAATTGAAGAAATGAATATAACAAAGTCTGTAATATTATCAAATATAATGAGGTTTTTCCAAGTTGAGCAAACGCCTTAGGCGAGCCTTGGTAACAGAGATATCACGGCTGGTGGTGTGCATATTCGTATCAGAGTGTTAGGGTGTCATCCATGTGCACAGCATGGTTGAAAGAACAGCAGCTTTGCAGCGACAGTGACATGGTTGGTGACTTACTGGTTCTCTGCCCTTCAGACAGTTGTGCAAGCCCCTTGCTTGTAGTTGTCCAGTACTTTTGTGATTATTAATTTATATGATCTATATAGTACGTAGAGAGCCCTTTGAGAGTGCTAAGCACTGACTATATTTTAGAAGTTATAGCTATTATTATTATAAATGTAAATTGTTTTTATAGTAAACAGGTGGCATTAAACATCTATGGGGGAGTGGGCCAAGGGTAAGTGAAATGACAGTGTGGGTCAGGCAAAAAATTACTATTTAAAAGAGAAGCTATAGTTAGCGGTATATAAATTGGCAGCAAGAACTCAGAGATAGCATGAGCAACTGGAAACACTAGTTGATAGCAGAAATAAGATGCCCAATTCATCTAATTAGTTAATCTAATTAATAGCAAGGAAACGGGATCCAATTATTCAAAGGGAAACATATTCACTTAATTGGAAGTTTTGCTTATATTTTTAAAGAAAAATGACAGCCTTTAGTTTTGCAGACAATAACAGCAAATTGAGACATCTACTAGCCTCTAGCCAGCCAGCTAGCTACCACCTATCAATAGATAGTCTTTCAATCATCTATCATCCATCTCAAGTAATAAAAAGTATTTCTTCAGAGACCAATACATACATAGATTCTGGCTTTCTCACTTTGAACCTAAACTAAATATTTGTTGGAGAAACATATATATATATATATATATATAATAATGCAATTATCTACTTTTTCAGCAAAACTTTCCACTGACATTATTTGAATGGTTTAATCTACAATTTTTCTTATATGATTATTTTTAAAATAATATTAAAAATAGCCTAACAGAGTTTTCTAATCAATATTATTGTTGCTATTTTTATTGTGTCTATAAAATTAAACAGAAAAAATCATACCACCAGGTTGAGAAAGAGAATTCTGCAACGCCGTGCAAAATGCCCTGCCACTGTTTTCTCAAACATAATCGATTTTGTGCAACACAATTTTAGTTTGCATATAACTATTATCTAAACTTTAGTAGAAGTCTTTCCTTACTTATTAAATTCATTGGTAACCCAAAATAAATACCTTTTTTTCCTTGTCATTAAACAACACCAAATTCAACCCCAGACAGTTCTAAGTCTTTTTTTTTTTTTTTTTTTTTTTTTTTTTTTGAGAGAGAGAGAGAGAGAGGGCATAAGTGAGCCATGGGCAGAGAGAGACAGAGAGAGAAGCGGAGCTCACTGGAAGCAGCGCTTGAGCTCATCTGTTAGGAAACTCGAACTCATGAACCATGAGATCATGACCTGAGCCAAAGTCAGATGTTTAACCAACGGAGCCACCCGGGCGCCCAGACATGTGTAAGTTTTTTAAAAGAAAAGTTGTCTGGCTTTATTAAGGGGGAGATAACCTCCATGAAATTATCACTACAACTAAGGTAATGGGCTTGAATTACTTATTAGTTAAATACGTGTGTGGTAAGAACTCTCAACATGAAATTAAAACTACAAGAAGAAAATACTTCACATCAGTTAGGATGGCTATTATCAACAAAAAAAATCAAACAAAAGAAACTCGAACCTTTACACGCTGTGGATGGGAATGTAAAACGGGGCAGCTGCTATGGAAAATGGTGTGAAGTTTCCTCAAAAAATTAAAAATACAACTACCATGTGATCTAGCCACTCCCTGTCTGGGTGTATATCCAAAAGAATTAAAATCTTGAAGTGATGTCTTCACCCCATACTTATTAAAGCATTATTCACAGTGCTCAAGTACAGACAAAACCTGAATATCCATTGAAAGATAAAAAACATGTGGTGTATGCAGATAATGGAATATTATTCATCCTTAAAAACACAGGAAATCTTCCCAAGGGCAACAACATTATGAAACCTAACGGCATTTAGCTAAGTGAAACAAACTAATTTTGGAAGGACAAATACTGTATGATTCCATTGTATGAGGTGTCTAAATAGCTAAACTCATAAAAGCAGAGGGTAGAATGTTGGCTGCCAGGGTCTGGAACAAAGGGGCAGTGAGGGGTTGTCTTTCAACTGTCAATCTTTCTTAGTTGATATTTCCCTCTATTCCTATCTCTTCCTTATAATTCTCTCATTGAAAATCGGTATTATTTGCGTTATAGGATTTCCTGGTGCTTTTACTTTGTTGACCTCATCTCATGGCACAGGGGAAGGACTTCTCTGTTTCTCCCCAATTTTTTCTCAGTCCAGAGACTCAGTCAAACTCAGGTGTAATTTTCATTATTGGTATGATATGTGAATGGAGTGGTATCTTTAAACTACAAAATAACATAAAAAAACAAAACATTGATTAACCTAGAGTTCTTTACCAAGAGAAAATATATTTCAAATATAGAGGTAAAAGAACTTCTCAGACAAAAAGAAAACAGAAAAATCATGGCTATCATAACTTCATTCAAAAAATACTAACGTATGGGCCTGGGTGACTCAGTTGGTTAAGTGTCTAACTCTTGATTTTGGCTCAGGTCCAGGTCTCACATATATGGACCCTATATCGGGCTCTAGCTGATGGTTCAGAGCCTGCTTGGGATTCTCTCTCCCCAACTCTGTCTCTCTGTCTCTCTGCCACTCCCCAGCTCATGCTCTCTGTATTTCTCAAAATAAATAAATAAACTTAAAAAAATACTAAGGTATATGTTTTCACAAACAGAAGAGAAATGATACCAAATTGAAATTTGGATTTACACAAAGAATAAAAACTGATGGTAATTGTAATTAATTTTAAGTTTGTTTTTTTTTTTATTTTGAGAGAGAGAGAGAGAATGCAAGCACAAGTGGAGGAGGGGCAGAGAGAGAGGAAAGAGTATCCCAAGCAGGTTCTGCACTGTCAGCACAGAGCCTGATGTGGGATTCCATATTGCACTGTGAGCTCATGACCCAGCTGAAACCAAGAGCAGGACACTTAACCAACTGAGCCACCCAGGCACCCCCAAAAATTGATGGTAATTGTAAATAAAGGAAAAATGAGACCTTGTTTTTTTCATTTTTAATTATTTAAAAGATGTTGACTATTTAAAACAAAGATAATTATATTTTAGGGAGTTTATGGCATATTTAGAAGTAAAATGTTACAACAATAGTACAAATGAAATGGTATAATATTATTTGAACACAGACTGTGTTAGGTTAGAAATGCAAATCATAAAATGTATGCTAATAAGCCATTAGTGGATATTTAAAAAATAATTGGTTGAACTCTTTCCAAAATAAAGCAAAAATAGGGAAAAAATGGAATAAGGGTCATATCAGACAAGTGTAAGACCAAAAAAAGCATATTCAAATCTAATACTTTGATAATTATGTTAAATTTAAGTAATTTACACCAAATCAAAGGTGATGATTATCAGATTGTACAAAAATATATCTCTATTCCTCTCTAGAGGAAACTACATCAAATATGAAAATACACATAGATTAAAAGTAAACGGGTAGAAAGAAGATATAGCATCAAAACAAATTTAGGGGTTCATGAGTGGCTCAGTTGAGCATCTGACTCTTGATTTCGGCTCAGGTCATGATATAGTTGACACACAATGTTACATTAGTTTCATATAGTGATTCAACTTCCGTATACATTACGCTCTGCTCACAAGTGTAGCTACCATCAGTCACCATACTACACTATTACAATATCTTTGACTATATCCTCTGTTATACCTTTAATTACTATGATTTATTCTTTCCATAACTGAAAGCCTGTACCTACCATTCGCCTTCACCCACTTTGCGCACCCCCCCATCCAAAGCCATCAGCTTCTTTTCTGTATTTATAGGTATGATTCCACTTTGTGTTTATTTACTCATTTTTGGGGGGATTCCACATATGAGTGAAATCATATGGTATTTGCCTTTCTCAGTCTACTTGTTTCACTTAGCATAATACTCTCTAGGCCCATCCATGTTTTCCCAAGTGCAAATTTTCATCCTTTATATATATATATATATACACACACACACACATATATATATATGCTACATATTCCTTATCCTTTTATCTTTTGATGGACATTGGGTGGGTTCCATATTTAGCTATCATAAATAATGCAGTAAGCATAGGGGTGCATATATCTTTTCAAATTTTCATGTATCTTTCCATTTTCCTTGGGTAAATACCTAGTAGTGGAATTATTGGATCATATGGCATTTCTATTTTTACCTTTATTTTAAAAGAACGTCCATACTATTTTCCATAGTGGCTATACAAATTTAAATTCCCACCAACAATGCACAAGTGTTTTTTTTTTTTTCTCTACATTCTCATTAACTCTTGTTTTTTGTCTTCTTCACTTTAGCCATTTTAACAGGTGTGAGGTGACATCTCATTGTGGTTGTGACTCAGATTTCTCTAATAATTAGTGATGTTGAGTATCTTTTCATGTGTCTGTTGGCCAGTTGCATATCTTCTTTGGAAAAATGTCTATTCAGGTCCTCTGCCTTTTTTAAATTGGATTGTTTGTCTTTTTAGTGTTGAGTTGTATAAGTTCTTTATGTATTTTGGATACTGACCGTTTGTTGGATATATCATTTGCAAATATCTTCTCTCACTTTGTAGGTTGCCTTTAGTGAAAGCAATCTTAAGAAAAAAATGACAAAACTAGAAGGTATCACAATTCCAGATTTATAGACATATTACAGAATACACACATAGATTAATGGAACAGAATATAGAGCCTGGAAATACTATACACTTATATGGTCAGTTAATCTATGACAAAGGAGATGAGAATATAGAGTGGAAAAAATACAGTCTTTTCAATAAATAGTGCTAGGAAAAATGGACAGTTACATGCAAAAAAAGAAAAGACAAGAAGAAACTGGACCACTTTCTAACACCATACACAAAAATAAATTCAAAGTCGATTCAAGACTTAAATGTGAGAAGAGAACACAGGCAGTAATTTCTCTGACATTGGTTATAGCAACATTGGTCTGGATATGTTTTATAAGGCAAGGGAAACAAAATAAAAATAAACTATTGGGACTCCATCAAAATAAAAAGAAAAGGAAATGTACAGCAAAGGAAACCATGAACAAAACAAAAGACACTTTACGAAATTTGTAAGTTTACTAAATTTAGTAATTTTACTAAAAAAATACATAATTTTTAACTAAATTTACTAAGTTTTTTTTTAGTATATTGAAAAAACAGAATTTTTTTCAATTTACTATACTGAATTCTTGTACTTTTTAAAATATAACCTTATGCCAATTTCAAATATCCTAGTTTACTGCAGATTTGGAATAAGTTTGAAATTAGTTAGGTTAAGGCATTCTCTTTTTTCAAATTTTTTCATTCACTTTCATCAAAATTCTGTTGAGTTTTTGATTCTTTGCTTTCTATATACATTTTAAATCCACTTTCTAATTTCTGTAAAAAATTTATTTTCTATGATTTGGTTTAGGGTTGCCCTGATTTGTAGATTAAGTGGGGAGAATTAACATTGTAAACATGTCCAGGGACTCCTGGGTGGCTCAGTTGGTTAAGCATCGGACTTTGGCTCACGTCATGATCTCATGGTTTGTCGGTTCAAGCCCTGCATCAGGGTCTGTGCTGACAGCTCAGAACCTGGAGCCTGCTTCTGATTCTGTGTCTCCCCCTCTGTTCTGCCCCTTCCCCAGCTTGTGCTGCCTGTCTCTTAAAAATAAATAAATGTTAACAAAATTTTAAAAATATATTCTCCTGTGTATCCTATACTATATAATTAACTGTCTGAATTTTTAAGTCTTCCAATTATAAATTGATTTATCAGCAGCTCATTTAAAATGCAGATATTTTATTCAGGGCTCATTGTGCATGTACTGAGTGCCTCCATCAGTACATGAGATAGCACGGATGCATTGTTACACAGCATGGTTGACAAACATATAAATATGTAATTGCTACATTGGTGTTCCCTCAATGCACTGTAAATACTGGTTCATTTAAATAACAACAGCAACAGCAAAAATGCCTCATTTTATTTTAGGTTAAGTTTCTTGCTAACTTTGAGAGTAGCTGGATGTGTCTCCCTCACTATCCAAGCCTCAGTCTTGTCAGTGACCCAGGTTTTAAACTTGAATATCTGAAGTTCTTAATTCATCACATTAAATGAATTAATTTCAGTATAACTGATTTTCTCTTTCCATTTATTGTGGATCATTTATTGGTTTCCTAACATGTAATTTTGTTTTACTATATTTCTAGAAAAAAATATGCTACTATGTTTATAGAGATGTCTTCCATGGACTTTGTAAGGCTTTCTACTTCAAGGTTCCCAATTATCTCTGCGTTAGCTTCTCACTGCCTTATTCTTCTATGGTTTTCTCTGTAATTGGTCCAAAGGCTATGTTATTTTCATATGGATTCAATTGTGCTTATTTGAAGCCATTCCTCCATGTCATTAATGAGGTTTTCAGCTGTGCTTACTCTGTTGTGCGATTCTCTTTTTATCTTTTCCTCTAGTAATGCTATTCATTTTGCTCTAGTGTGTTTGCCTCCTCTGCAATTTCTGGATCATTAAATTCGATGCTTTATTTATCTCATATTTATACTTAGATTTTATTAAATTATTCAGAATTTTAAAAGTTTTCTTTAGTATGAAACACAGATGAGTGATGCTCTTCAGTTTGGGCACAGTGTGTTTTGTTCTTGGTTTTACATGTCTGGTACTGTGCCTCCCTCCTCCCTCCCCTTCCTAGGTTCTGGCCTTCTTTCCCTCCTTCCTTCTTTTCCCTTGTGATATGTTTGCATAAATGCCAAGCCCGTCATGTCCATATGTTCCCAATATGTAAAGTGTATATCCCTTTGCATCTCATTTAGTTGTGCTAACGGATTACATATGAATCCCCCTTAATTCTTCCAAATTATCCTATATCTTTTCTCTGTTTTCGTGACACTGCAGTTAAAGGATTGTGTGTGTGTGTGTGTGTGTGTGTGTGTGTGTTGTGTGTGTGTGTTAATTTTTCCAGTGGAGGTATGGAAATCAGGCAAACTGAAAGCTTTGTATTTCAAAAAAAAGGGGGTTAAATTCCAAAGTTATATACCAAGTTGTACATAATTTACCCATGTCTTTTCTTTTGTCTATCAACATTATCTAATGCCTACTTAGTAATTGTTTTGACTGTCCCTTATCCTGTTATTAAATACTCTGTCTCCATCTCCCCGTTCTGATTATTATTTTCCTATTTATCACTGAAAACATGTACAGAATATATATATGTGCACATATATATTAATGTTTTATTTATTTTTGAGAGAGAGAGAGACAAAGAGACAAGGTGTGAGCAGAGAAGGAGAAAAGAGAGAGGGAGACACAGTATCCAAAGCAGGCTCCAGGCTCTGAGCTGTCAGCACAGAGCCCAACAGGGGGCCCAAACTCACAAACCATGAGATCCTGGACTGAGCCAAAGTCTGACGCTTAATCAACTGAGCCACCCAGGCACCCTAGGAATGTATATGTTTCAACTAGAGTAAGGACATTGTCAGAACTAGCATTACTCCACTGTTGACATCTCAACTGTTCTTTTTTAATTTCAAATTATCAAAAACATAAAAACATGCAAAGCATTTTAACACTTTCTAGATCATTAGAATGATCCTATCCAAACAACAGACAATGTTTGGGTTAAACAAGAGAGATGATTATTTTATGTCTAAGTTGAGTTACTCTTCGAAATGAAAGGTGATTAAATATGGAAACATTTAATGTTCTTAACTAGATATTTTTAAAACTCAAGCAACCATGAACACTTTCATAATTGCTAGAAATTCATTTATTGAAAGTAACACTCGTTCTTGAATTAAAATAGAAAACAAATGTTTATAAAGATAGTACCATCCTTAACTTGATGAAATCTGTCTACCAGATATATATACACATATCCTTATGATTATCTATCAAGAATATTTATTCAAGTCAATCAACTGGAAAGCGATAAGAGCTAATATCATCCACAACCATAGTCTGACATATGTGTACACACTGAAATTGTTAGGTTAAATATAAAGCAACAGTTATCAGTGAAACATATCATGGGCCTTAAGTGTAAACCTTTCAAGAAATTCTCGGTAACTGTTGGTAAAAACGGACAAACTAACAAACCACTGCTTATTCTATCAGTTCCTGGGACAAGGATGTTAAAAATCTCACATATGACTGTGAATTTCTCTGCTCCTATTTAAAACTTTACTTTGCCTCTGGTCATTCATAACATATCATTTTTGAATTTTAACTTCTTGTTTTGAGTATTTTCCAACAAGGAAATATTCTTTGTATCTCTTTATTCTTAAAGAGTGCCTTGTCTTCTGAAAATATAGTCACATTGACTTTTTGTTGTTAAAGAATTTCATTCTTTATAAAAACTTCCTTGTATATGTATATTTAATATCTACTCTTTTTTAATGTTTTTAAAATTTATTTTTGAGAGAGAGAGAGAGAGAGACAGCATGAGCAGGGAAGGGTCAGAGGGAAAGAGGGAGACACAGAATCCAAAGCAGGCTCCAGGCTCTGAGCTGTCAGCACAGAGCCTAACACAGGGCTCGAACTCATGAACCATGAGATCATGACCTGACCCGAAGTCGGACGCTTAACCGACTGAGCCACCCAGGTGCCCCTTTTAACATCTACTTCTTATGAGCAGTTTTGTTGCTGTTTGGGGGGAAAAAATTCCCTATCCTGTCTAACAGTTTTTGAGGTTTTTTTTACTAATATGTATACTCCATATATTTAATGTGGGATCTTTCTCTACTATAATATCCTTATTCTATATTACTTTACTTTTTGCATTCATTGATTTGATTGAGAATTGTGTTAATTTGTTTCTTTCTAAGAAAGTGTATTAGTTATATATTACTGTGATTTCAGTATATTTCGTTCTTCTTCGTCCTGGTTTCATTAGACTCTATTCTTGCTATTTTTCTGTTCCAGTCATCACCACTGCCCTCACAGCAGCCTCCCGCCTTGCATGGACCCCTCAGCTCTGCTTTCTCTTACACGATTGTTATATTTCTGCTTCAAAAATGTTGCTGCTTTCACAAAGATCTTTGAATACTTTCCATAAATTTGAATCTGACGATTTATGGCATTTTCGCCCAGTAAATTTTTTCTTTTTTTTTCCAGAGTTTAGCTACTATATAATTTGGTGGATTCAATATGACTTTTCTTTTTTTTGAAAAAGGTGATCCCCTTATCTGGGCAAAGATGAGCGTAGTTGTATCAGCTAATAGAAATTCTTTCTGTCACAGTGAAGCATCTACTGATATCTTATGGTGTGTCTGTGTGTGTGTGTCTGTGTGTGTGTGCTTGTCTGTCTGTGTGTTTGTCTGTCTGTGTGTGATTATATTCATAGCTCTCTCAGCGAAGACAAACTGGCTACAACAGTATTTCTCACAATTAAAACTCTACATCTCTATTATTTCCTGAAAGCTTCTGCCAGGTGTAAAGGAGCATACATTTTCTCAGTCAGCTCTATATTCCCTTTATTTCGTGGCATCAAGTTGTGCCAAATGCAGTCCAAGGAACCCTTCTATCCTTGTAGGAAGCCCCTCGTTTCAGAGTTTGCTGGCTTTGCCCACAAGGATATCACCTATTTTTAAGAACTGCATTTTGGTGCTTTGAGAGTCACAACTACAGTCTTCCTTTAAAGATCATCTTTCCTCAGGGATCCTGGGTGACTCAGTTGGTTATGTGTCTGACTCTTGTTCAGCTCACATCAGACCTCATGGTTCCTGAGTCTGAGCGCCATATTGCTGTCCGCAGTGCAGAGTCTGCTTGGGATCCTCTCTCTCCCTCTCTCTCTCTGCCTCTCCCCTGCTTTCTCTCTCTCTCTCTTTAACTTTCTCTCTCTCTCAAAATAAATAAAACAGACATAAAAAAAGGATAGTCTTTGCTCTGATTGAGAGTCTCCGTGACTGAAAAGTGCCTTTTACAAATAACAATTTAAAGTTACTACTATCAACACGTTTTATCAGAAGTGAAATTTCTCATATCTCTTATTTGATTTTGTAGCGAAGAGATACTCTAATTCTAACATCTTCTATCTGGAAAGCTTACACTCACTTTTTATTAAGCTTATTTTTATCTCTATTCCAACTAGTTAACAAGATTCTTTTTGTTTTTCAATTTTAAATTATCATTACAACTACATTCTCTTCTGCGACAGCTTTCTTTAAAGTGAAAATGGCTGGGTGTATATTACTTGACATTATAATTACCTAAATTAATAAGCAATAAGCAGGTATATCCCCCTTAGCCTCTGGGAGAAATTAACCGGAGTCATCCTTCTCCCTGATACTGGGTTACGAATATTTGATGGAATCCTTTGAATGTGCCCCTTGGGCCATGAATACCAACACTGGGCATGAGCAGAGACATCAGTGGTACATGCTTTGCACATAGTGGCCACCTGGTAATCAGGTGTTTCATCAAATATAGTTGCGTGGTTCCAACACGTCTTCCTGGGATGCTAAGGTGGTGACAGGAGCTCCCCGCCTTGTGACGGCCTTGCCGCATTTTGGGTGATGCCGGAATTGGTGTGTCATAAGCGCCAAGGCTGTAGTGCACACAGCCTCAGTCAGGGCATCAGTTGGGTGGGGAGCTGTTCTGCCGGAAAAGAACAAATGAGGTTTGCTGGTGAGTTGAGTGAGAAATGAGAAAAGTAAAGCAGTTTATTGCACTTGGTTAAAGAGCTTGTCTAGAAGGGGACATGTAGTTCTGATCTACAAGAAAATGTCAAAATAACAGAAGGGTTTAACAGAAGAAGTAAGCCAGTCCGAGCTACGAGAAAAAGAGATAGCTTTGGAAGTTCAGTTGCGATTCCACTAAAGAAAAAAATAACCTCTTGGACTCCTAGAGTGCTTTTGTAACATACAAAATATAGGGCATAAAGTAATTAAATATTAATGCCCTTTAGCTGATGTTTCCAGGAGAATATTTAATTATAAAAGCAGTGTTATTGTGCAGCACAGTTGGAGACAGGCTCAGGGAGACAGAAATATTTGGCAGGAATTCGGATGCAGATCATTTGTAAATGATAATGAGTGGCCCTTAACTGAACAAGCACAATGCTTTAGGAAGGTTTTCAAGTGCAGTATTTTGAGTAATATAAGAACACTCTAAAATAACACATATGTTTCCATTATGGAATGCCAACTCTAGTGCATCAAGTCCAGCTCTAACTATAGAAATAAGCTTGAGATTTGTGAGTTAAAATGCAAAATGTAAGATATTAGGAAGAGAGCACATTGAAATACATACTTTCTGGTAGTAGCTCAGTAGTCTGGTTAGTTTCTCACTCCAATGAGTCTTTTGGGCTCCATGAGTTTGAGAATTATAGCAGATATGATTTATTGCCCAAAGGTTCATTGTCTGGTGCTAACGATGACCTCCGAGGGAGACGGAAGTCAGAGGCGTGCAGGCTCCAAAGAGGAGACCTCTATCCTTGTCAGGGAGGTGGCACTCAGATGCAATATGGATTTAGTGAGGAAGGTCACTCCAGGAAGGGTCACAGTGCTATGGCGGCTTGGACAATGGGCGTAACAGAACTTGTCCCTTGTTTCTGTGGCCTCCGAACCTTTTGTGGAATGACCCAATGGCACCTTGCCTTCACACAACTCATGTCCTCAATTCTCTTGATGCTTCAAATAACTCACCGTGTACCCACACATGGGTTCTTCTGCTAGAATGCACAAAAACCAGCTCCAAGCGGATTAACAAATGTGGAAAGTAAACCTTTCACATCTTAAGAAGACATAGACGTTAAGTCAAGTTCACAAAATAAGAGGGGCCGATTGTTTCAACTATATTGAGAATAAGAACTTTTGTTAATCAAAATTCACTACCAAACTGCTTGAAGGAATATTTTCAGGATGTAGGAATGTCAAAATCTAGCTGACCTAAAATGTAAAGTAGGAGGAAAGAGCTCACATCAGGCTCATGATATCTTCTTTTCCTGGCGGGACACAGAGAATGACTAGCCAGGACCAGGCATTCTTAGAAACATGTAAATGTAATATTTACCAGCAGAATAGATCAGTTGGCAAATTTTATTTAAAGCAAAAACAAAACAAAACAGAAAAGCAAAAAATCAAATCCTTTTTGTGATGTGATATCTGGTCTGACTGGATTGTCTGTTATAAAAGACACGGAATTTATGGAACTGGGAGGGGAGTTTTATGGAATTTGTGACTTTGGCTGTGTGGACAATGGATGTTCAGTCACATATATATTTCCTATCTGTTGGACTGATGTAGTGTAAAACAGGAAGCCTTGCAAAGCAAATAAGATTTCTTTGAAAACATTTCACCAACAGTTTTCCGCATTCACCTGTCACTAGAAAACCAAAAGGAGTCATAGCATGAGAGAAATGGACATTATTTTTACCCTGTGGCTGATGGATTGGCCCCCCTTAGGTGAAGGATGCTGGGTCTGTGTTCACTTGTGGCTTATATCGCATGACTTATTAGCAATGTTTACGTTGAGTAAGAGCTATGTTTCACCTGAGGTGTTTTGACAATTCATCTATTGAGGCATTGGAATAAATATTTTCTATGAATCAATAGGAATCAAAAAGGTCCTCACAAAAACGAAGAAAATATCAGAACTAATATTTCAAAACAAGAAGTATGGATTTGAACAGATGTTCATACTTTATTAACCAAGAGAGTACAAATTCTACTAAATATGCAAAAATAATCAGTATGGGCTAATCTGTCAAACACATCGATGAGAATTTAATGAAAGATAATGACAAGTCATAGAAGAAAACATATAATAACATTTGCATAAAGCTAAACACCAGACAGTACATTTCATAAAGGAATACACATAGGGTTAAACTATTAGGGAAAGCAAGAGAATAATAAACACAAAATAGTGATTATTTTTGCAATGAAGGAGCATATGATTACAGAATGCTATACAACTAGCTAACATATGAAAATGTCCTATTCTTTAGCTTGATAAATGGTTCAAAATTGTCATGTTATTTTGCACACTTTACATTTATATGTGTGTGTGTGTGTGTGTAACTAGAATATTCTTAAGTCATGTTTTAAATAAATCTAAAAGTGGCTTCCATCAGGTAAAGTTACCCAAAGTGGAGACATTTGGTAAATTCTATATTTACTTTAAGAAAAAGACCCTTTCTTGCTCATAATTGTCTTTCCTGTTTTGAATGTCCAAAAAACTTATATGTACTTCTAAGAGAAAAGGCAGTTATACTTTCGAGAAATATTTTATGCCCTTTCTAAAATTTATGGGCAAAATGCCAACTTCTCATTTTTTATAAATCTCATAAAAATATTTCTGACAAGTTTAATAAAGTATTTCTTTCTTTTTCTTACAGTCATAGCTAGACATTTTCGAGTCACCAGACATACTATTCCAATATGTCAGCTCAGCATAATTGTTTAGGAATTACATACTACCATTTTAAAATGTTCACCGTAGTGTTTATAATGGGGGGGGGGGGATATGCATGTTATATGGTTACTTGCAAGATGTATAAGTATCTACACATTATCTGATAGAATGTTTAGGTTTAAATGACATTCTGGAGAGGAAAACCCAATGTTAACATTAACAGATAGTGTTTACACTGTATTTTTACCATTTTGTCCATTTATTTTTATGATCAAGCATACTTAAAGTTGATTCCTCTACAAATTGAGAATATATATTGCTACTAAAATAAATTTTACAGGAGTGCCTGGATGGCTCAGTCAGTTGAGCATCCAATTTCAGCTCAATCATGATCTCATGGTTCGTGAGTTTGAGTCCCGCATCAGGCTCTGCACTGACAGCTCAGAGCCTGGAACCTGCTTCCAATTCTGTGTCTCCCTCTCTCTCTGCCCCTCCCCTTCTCTCTCTCTCTCTCTCTCTCTCTCTCTGTCTCAAAAATAAATAAAATTTAAAATATTTTAAATAAATTTTACAATAAAATTATAACCAGCATACCACCCCATAATGGTGTAGACATTTTTACAGATATCTTCAATAGAAATTTAATCTAGAGGTAATTGACTTTTCATTAGTATTTACTAAGTAAGATAACTTTACCCGATTATTAGTATTTGCTAAATGAGATTTTTAAAAATAGTTTTTATAGCCATAAAGCTGCTTTCAGATTTTTGAATTGTGACTGAACTTCTGGTTTATGGATTATGCTTATCACTGAATATTGTTTTTGACAATACATCATTAAAATATTAACTTTTGGGGAAAATTTTTCACAGATACCTCCAATTTTAGTTTTCTTTGTTTACCTCACTTTATTTATTTTTTGGTGGGGAGAGGTAAGCCTCTTACTCTTATTTACTTCTTCTGCATTGCATGGTCACTTTCTGATCCAAGATAAACTCCAGTAAAGCTTCGTAAGCATCATTTGTTCCAGAAACATGCTTGTCATCCAAAGAACTTGTATAATCAAGGTGAACCATTGGCTCAGTCGTGATCATGTGGTATTTGGCATCACATACTACTTATATTGCAACACATCGCCTATTTAACAAGTATTATAAATGTTTGCTCCTCTTGAAGAACACTCACAGACCAAGTTGTTTGAAATCCAAGGTGTACATGTTTAACATTCTATGGATACATTCTTTGCCATGGGTTCATAAGGAACCATCCAGAAGACTGATCTTTGTATTTGTGGTGATGGTTGTAGCGAAAGTGGCAACTCAGGTGTCCATTGTTGCTGGGACAATTAAAATGAGGCTCATATACACTGTGGGATACTATTCAGAGGTTATAAGTATCAGATTAGATATACACCAAGAAGCATACATAGATTTAAAAAAGTAGTTGAACAAAAGTTATGCTATTTACGCAGAACATAACTTCTCTGATACATATGAAATACATTAAATCAGTCACCTGTGGTGAATAGGGAACTGGAAATTGGGTGTGGGGATAATGAGGGAATTCCAATCAATCAGTTGGACCTTGTTCAGGCATGTTATTCAACGTGTTGGAAAACACAAAAATGCAGGGCATGGAATTGGATTAAACAACAACAACAACAATAACAAAAAAAAAAAAAGAAGAGTAAAACTACCGATGACATAAAAGCTTGGGGTAGAAGCAGAACTGTAGCAAAAATCATAATCCTTCTTTGGACTTCTACAGAAGAGAAGATGAGCCTGCAAGGGAACATTTTGCGGAACATACTATCATCAGATAGAGATTTCAGATAATATGCGAAGTTGTAGGCGTGCTTGAGGAAATGTTTAAGAAAAGAGTAAAACATATTCTCCAAAGGACAAGGGTCCAGAGAGCTAACTAGAAGGTGATAGTGCAATCCAGAGTCAGTGTAAATGGACCTGAAGGAGTTCAGCTAAGAAATCCATGGGTAGAAGGCAGGTGCACCAGGGAGCTTTTTGATCATGTAATACGATGACAGACAGCAGGTGCCCACTGGGAAATAAATCCTTCAGGTGAAAATATTGCATATATGCCTTTAAAATTATAATGGAATATAGGAGATGGAAACATTCAGATCATATTATTTTGAACTATCATAAAAAATTAAAGTGCATATAACATGCAAAATTCAATAATTTTATGCCAAATGTTTAGTATTGAAAAACCGCTAATGCTTGTCAATAGGGCTACTCTATGAGTGTGTCGGTGGGGGGTTGGGGGTGCTGCAGAGTGACCTTTGACCTATTGACAAATACCGTATCATGTAATCCAATAGCTGTGAAACGTTAAGAGTCCTCCTTTTTCCTGAGGTGATCTTTCAGAATAGCAGGTTTGCTGATTTAAAAAATACATAGTTCCAGATGAAATATCAGTTTACAACTTTGGGCATAATTTTCATTCTTCTGTAAGAGCACATGCAAAAGTCACTGAAAAACTTTTTGTAACATTTTGCAAAAAATTTTAAACCAACAGTAAAGTTGCAAGAATAAGAATAGAACAGCCTTATACACTTTACCCAGATGCAACAATTATAATCCTACTGTTTGCCTGATCTGTACTCTCCTTCATTTTACATGTGTGTATAATGTTTGCATGTATATACAAATATAAATACAGATGCACCTGGGGGGCTCAGTTGGTTAAGCGGCCGATTTAAGCTCAGGTGATGATCTCAAGGTTCACGAGTTTGAGCCCCAAAGAGGGCTCTGTGCTTGACAGCCCAGAGCCTGGAGCCTTCTTCAGATTCTATGTCTCTCTCAATCTTAAAAAGAAAATAAACATTAAAAATTTTTTTTAAAAATTAAAAAAATACATACCCTTTTTTTTCTGAACCACTCAAGATTAAATTGCATGGCCCTTTACCTCTAAACACTCAGCTTATATTTAGAATAGGGATATTTTGTTACATAACTACAATGCGTATATCAACTCAATAATTATAGTAGTGATAGAATATTTTATTTTATTTAAAAAAGTTTTTAATGTTTATTTTTGAGAAAACATGAGTGGGGGAGGGACAGAGAGAGAGGGAGACACAGGACCTGAAGGAAGCTCCACACGAACAGCAGAGAGCCCAGTGCAGGACTTGAACTCACGAACCTCAAGATCATAATCTGATTGAAGTCAGATACTCAACTGACTGAACCACCCAGGCACCCGATAGAATATTTATTTAATCTACTATCTATATTTCGTTTTTTCCCGATTGGATCTATAGTTTCCTTTGTAGCATTTTTTTCCTCCAAGACAGGCAGGATCCAATCTAGGATCACACTTTGCATTCAACTGCCATCTGTCTACAGTGTTCTTAGTCTGAACCATTCCCAATGTGTTTCTTTCTCTTTTCTGATATTGTTATTTAAAATTTAATCATTCTTCCTTTATTTTTTATTATTTTACTTTATTTTTTAATGTTTATTTATTTTGGAGAGACAGTGAGAGACAGCATGCATGGGGAGAGGCAGAGAGAGGAAGAGACACAGAATCTGAAGTAGGCTCCAGGCTCTGAGCTGTCAGCCCAGAGCCTGACACAGGGCTTGAACTCACGAACCGTGAAATCATGACCTGAGCCAAAGCCGGACGCTTAACCAACTAAACCACCCAGGTGCCCCTTCATGTTTATTTTATATAAAATGTTATTGGGTGTTTGGCTGATGTTTTCTCGTGTTTAAATGTGGATTATGCATGTCAGGTTTGTATACTCCCTGAGCTGTGTTGTGGTCTTCCCAGTCTAGCACCCTGGAGACATCTGATGCCGATCTGTTTATTATTGATGCTGCTAATTTTTGTCATCAGGTCAAATGTTAGGTTTACCCACTATAGAACTTTATGTTTTTTCCACAAAATTAACAGTCTGAGAAAAAACACTGTAAGATCATCCACATATTGTTATCAAAACGTTCCTTTGAATTTAGCATTCATTCATGGGTTTGAGCCAACCTTCACAATGATGTCACAAAGTAATGTTCTCCTATTTCAAGAATCCTCCATGAATTTGCTTGTTGGCAGTCACATTTTACTATAAGTATTCTTAAATCTCTTTTTACTTAAATTTATTTAAAAATTTATTATAGCTTTAGGTTCATGGATTTCAAAATGTTAAATAGTTTATAATCTATTATTATGATTAATTTTTCTGGGTTGTTTAAATTGACCCAGATTTGGCTAGATCCTGTGTCCCTTTGGCATATACCCATCCTCTCTGGGGGACACCAAATTGTTTTTTGACACAAGAGAATAACCCAGAATCATCTTTTATCTGATCTCCTCAAGTCAGTTCATCAGGCATTTCTTCCAAAGAGTCCTGGTCAAAGTATTTTTATTTTATTTTATTTTATTTTATAAAATCAGAAAATTGTTTAGAAATAATTATAGGTTATTATTTATAATTTCATAAAAGACACAGCTACTACATATGAATAAGAGGATAATTAAGTGTCCTGTTATATATATATATATATGTATATATATATCATTATCATTCACCATTCATAAAGAGTGGTTATGATTAATTTAATATGTTATAGAAATTTATAGCAGAAGAAAATATCCACTACTAATTTTGGACTGATAACAGCTTTGATAATTTTTCAAAAAATATGGCAAATGACAAAAATTGCTAAGAGACCAAGACCATCTCAACCTGAAACTTATTTCAAACGTCAGTTACTGTCAGATGTCGTTTATGTCTTTTTGCCCTAAAATATGCTATCGAATTGTATAAATATTCATTTTCATTATCACAATTTTATGCAGCGATTTTAAAAGCAGTCCAATTTTGGCAGTAGGCTGTATTAGCAATTGTAAAATAAATCAGAGAGAATACAGGGACGTTAGCGCAGACCCTTGGACAGTCATGCTTGTTAGAACAAACTCTCAGATAAGAGAATCAGCTTATTTCTCTAGAAACAAGACTAGGTTTTTGTTTGTTCAATTAATTTTTTAGTCAGTAGACATTGACATATTCTATACCAGGGTGGCTGTTAAGGGTGAAGAAGTGATGCATCTAAAAGTAAAAATGCTTTGGAAAAATTCTCCAAGAAACCCACAGAATATCAGTGTGGCTGGTGCAGAGGTGGCCGTGCCGGGTCACTGTCCCACTATGCCCAACAGGTTATGAAATACAGTCGACAGCACATTGTGGGTGAAACCTCCTCTTTCGGGAGCTTCTAAAGAAAGTAATATTCCCAGTCAGACTGGGAAGACCATGGGCTGAAACCGTATTCATGCGTTGTTACTGAAAGTGAAGCATTTTTACCTTAAACATGCATTTGTGTTTTACTATACTCTCAGGTGTATTGGCTCACATTTTACGATGTCGTATTACAAAAGGAGAGAATAACTAGGAAAAATTTAGTAGGACACTGGAAGGAAAGATTAAGTATTTTAAAGATGTCACTTACTGGGGAACCTGGTGGCTCAGTTGGTTAAGCATCCAACTTTGGCTCAGGTCATGATCTCACGGTTTGTGAGTTTGAGCCCCGCGTCCAGCTCTATACTGACAGCTCAAAGCCTGGAACCTGCTTCAGATTTTGTGTCTCATTCTCTCTCTGCCCCTCCCCCACTTGTGCTCTGTCTCTCTCTCTCAAAAATAGATAAGTGTAAAAAAAATTTTTAAAAGATGTCAAGTATTTCTAAAGTACAGTTGTAATTTTCTTACCCATCATATATATACTGACATTTAAATATATATGTTTTAAAAATATAGATATTGGGGCTCCTGGGTGGCTCCATCAGTTAAGCAGCCAACTCTTGATTTTGGCTCAGGTCATGATCTCATGGTTGGTGAGATGGAGCCCCAAGTTGGGCTCGGTGCTGACAGTGTGGAGCCTGCTTGGGACTCTCTCTCCCTCTCTCTCTCTCTCTCTCTCTCTCTCTCTCAAAATAAATAAATAAACTTAAAAAATAATGAATATATATATATTAAACCTGAAAAACATTGTTTCTAAATCTAATAAGAATGAGTAGTAATAGGAAGTAAAAATGTGAAAACCAGAAATAGTGAAGTGATTTTTGCTCTCCATGATTGTAAGCCACGGTCAAGCAGAAGTCCTAGAAATTTGCCACTTTAGGAAAAACTTCCACCTGCCCCTTGCCCTCTTAGTACACACAGCTGCTCCCCCATCTTCCAGAGGACTACAAAACTAGCTCATCTTGCGCTATTTTCTGCTCATGTCAGTCACTGTAGGACGCTGAGATCCTCAGTAAGCCCTTTATTCGCAGACTTTAACCTCTACATGTCTCCATATTGCCCACCCTTCACACTTTCGAAGCTTCCGAAAACTTTTCATGTTCTCCCTCCCTCAGGATCTCAATTCCCCATAACCACTTCTGTGAACTTGTACCTCTTGCTTTAGTTGAGATGGATTTTTACCCACTGTTTTGTTTTGTTTTGTTTTCCCCCACATGACCTTCTTTACTGGGCCTGAGAGGTGTAAGCACTCTCTTGTGCACACTCCCTCTTCGTAAAAACACTGGATTTCAGCTACAGTATGTAAGACTGGTCAGTTCCAAGCTCCCAGCCTCGCCGGCTCTCCTGGAAGAGTCCTGTGGGCATCTGTGTGTGTATGATCATACACACGTGTGTGTATGGATGTGTTCCACATCTCCTTAGATAAACCTTCCGATGGTTTCTCATTTCCTGTCCCTCTTCTCCACTAATGAGTGTGTCCTCCGACCCACCTTAGACATTCATGTCTATGGTCACACTCCAGCTCCTCATTACTAGTAACAGGAACCCCTACGTAACCTGTTTCAAACATTTCACTCTTCATTCATCTTTTTCCAAACTTCCAGTAAACTTTCTCGGGCAGCTCACCTTCAAATACACAATTCCATCATAACTTCTATTTTGTTTGTCAGCCCAGCAATCTCAAATACCCTTCGTATTCGAAATTCCTTAAATTTCCAAGTTTAAAATCCATGGGGCATCATTATAATTACTCCTGTGCAAATAACTCATGCTGGTTTATGCCTTTCCCCCTCTACCATGTTCTTCTGACGAAGCCACAAGTCTTTTAAGCGGAACCCTTTGCTTATTGTTGTCTGTGGCCTCAGAGAGGAACTTGATGAACTTGGTTGGAAAAAAAAATATATGGAAACATAATGACTGCTCTCTGTTTCATGTGGTCAGTAACTTCAAATGGGCACTGATGTCACATCCCTGGGAATCCCATGGTCCTTCACAGCACTTCTGCTTTTTCACACTACCAGGTGAGGATTTAAGGATTTCAGCTTTCCTTGAGACCCTCCACCCCTACCTTCAGATGGCAGTCATGTTTCCTGCTTCACTAAATCTTTGAAGGCAGTCAAAAAAAAATCCTTTGAGAAGCAAGTCATCACCTGCTTCTGAGCCCACTTTTTGTACCTTCTCTCCTGTATAAATTTTTCTGGCATCCAGCTAAGATCTAGACCTCTTCTAATGCATAGATACATTTTCTCTTATTTGAAAAAAACCTTCTTTTTCTCTGGCTTTATCAGTTTACCTCCCACTGAATTATTCAAATCAGGATACAAAATGATGTTAGTACTTCTATCTTTTATGAAATAAAAATTGCATATATTTAAGGGACACATAGTGATATACATATATACCATGAAATGATTACTACAGTCAAGCTAATTGACATAGCCATCTCCTCATATTGTTATTTTGGGGAGCAGTGTAGGAGCTTCTGAAATCTAATCTCTTAGCAAATTTCCAGTGTCTAATACAGTGTCATTAAATTTAGTCACCGTCTGTACATTAGATCTCCAGAACCCAACTCTTCTTCATATCCTTCCTACAGTTTGGTTGGCGATGCCTTCATGATGTATCCAGGATCTGAACACAGCTCTATCAACACTGTCCAATCCCTCTTCCAAGTCACCACCAGCTTTTGCCTAGAATATTATAAGACCTTCCTAAAGAGTATTTCTGCTTTTAAGACCTGTTTCCCCTGTGTATTTCTTCAAGATAGCATTAAAAGTGATCATTTCAAAACATACACCAACTCATGTTCTCTCTTGGTTCAAAATACTCCTAAATTCACTCAGAAAAGATCGAAGCCAAAGCTATTGATATGACTACATTGTCTCCCGTGTCCGTGTGTACTCTGACACATTCCTTCTTCTAGCTTACCCTGGCAAAGTAATCTTCTTATTTACTCTTTTGTTTATGCCTCACATAAGATGTTTCTTGGACTCAGTGTCTTGGCAATCTTCCTCTGCCTGGAAAGCTCTTTAACATCATTCAGCTCCATACACCGGTTACCTTCTCAGGAAAGACTGCTAAAAATTTCAGTATTGCCCAGCTTGCTAATTCCCCATTGTGATTTTGTTGTTGTTAGCTCCTTGTACTGATATATCGTAAATTTTCTGTTATTAATTGCTGGTAAGATGTACTTCCCATGAGAAGACAAGTTCAATGAAGGCAGAAAAGTTCTCTTTTTTCCACTTCTTTATCTCAGCCCTTGTTTGAGTACCTGCTACATATTTGCTTCTTTGCCTAATTGATTAAAATTAAATGGAAAACATTCATTTTATTGTTCTCTCCTTTTAATACTTTGAGCAAAGGCTCATTTGACTGAATTTGCGATCCACTCTATCCTCTCTCCAAAATTGAATGCCTCCACCTTTGATTCGGTGCTTGTCAGTTTGGGAAGCTCTACGGACACGGTGAGGCTAAGCATTTAACTGGAAATATTGCCCGCGTGGTTTCTCCAGTCCACGCTGCACGGAAGGAGCGCATGAGCTGTAGCATCGTTTAGAAACCGCATCCAATTATATTTGTGTTTGATATTGCGTGGAGAAGACAACCCTGAAGAATATTAGATTGTGTGTTATTGTTTTTGACCTTTTCACAACCTTTGATTCTATGAATGAAAACTGTTTACCTGCTAAGTTCAACGGGCTAAATACATACTCCCACGCACTTTGTCAAGGACCCTGAAAAATTACTGCAAACTACTCAACAAGGGGAAAATACCGTCACATGCATTTTAGAACTTGCCGGGGGCAGTGTTTTGTCCTGACTTACCTTCCGCTGGCCCCCGTTAGTTATGCCCTTTGGGTGTGGTGCCTGTGCTGCACTTTCTCTTTCCACCCCCACCGCAAGGACATATGCACAAACATTATGATTCCAGACGTGTCCATGAAAGTTACAGACATGTTAGTTTCAACTAACTATGGGGTGAGTCGAATGGCCGACCCACCTGAGAGCAACTATGAATAGTCAAGAGAAATTATTGAAGTTTGACCATTCTGAAGATTGAAGTAGTTTAGATCCTGGTAACTTTAAATTGACTTACAAACTATCAGACTTTACATTACACGGTAAGATTCTTTTTTTCTTTGCTAAAATTGTTTTTGGAAGATCCAGCAGGAAGTTGCACTGTCCAAGGCTAAGCAATCTCTAGTTTGATTTGCATGAGATATTACTATTTACTTTGGATGAGACAGAGGTCCACTTAACCTTTCTTGGGATTAGGTTAACCTAAATTTACTGAACAGATGCAAAGTAACCTAATTCTACTATATACATACACAATAATAAATAATAAATATGTAATAAATAAAACACCTATTCACCAATTTCAAATTTGTAAAGCACTCTCACATTAAATCACCTATTTATCAAATCAAGCCATACAATTTTCTTTTAATTTCTTTAACGTTTTTTCATTTTTGAGTGGTGGAGAAAGACAGAGCACGAGCAGGGGAAGGGCAGAGAGAGAGGGAGATGCAGAATCCAAAACAGGCTCTAGGCTCTAAGCTGTCACCCAGAGCCCGATGTGGGGCTCAGACCCACGGACCTGAGCTGAAGTAGGATGCTTACCAACTGAGCCACCCAGGTGCCTCTCATACCATCCAATTTGTAGACGGCTGACATTATGCTCTGTAAGGTTAGAAGTGAAAGAAGGGGACAGAAAGAACCTTTGTCCGTGTTACAGAGATAGTGACAATCCTTGTTCATCTAAAACCTGCTTACTTTTGTGGATTAATTCTAAAATTATTTTTGACAGGCATAAGGACCACAATTTATTTGCATTGTCATACTAGAAAATAAATCAAAAGACACATAATTTATGTAGAATATTGCGAGTGGTCTGACAGGAAAGCTTCTTCTAGATGTATTTTGATAGTGTCCACTTCCCTGGCGTCATCCTGTTTCACTTTCTCCTTTCCACAGCAGTGCTTTCACAGGAAGACAGAAGAAAATGAATTTCTTTTTTGAAATTTATGAACTAAGTCATTGTATAGTGATTTAGAAAGTCTGTTTTTGAACTAACATGTTGAATTGTTCTGAATCTTTTATTGAAACATCATAGCATAAAAACCTTTGTCTATTTGCAATCTGTGTTGCCTTATTAATTATTGTGGATTTATTCTAAAGTTTCTCACTAACGGGGCACCTGGGTGACTCAACCGATTAAGCATCCGACTTTTGATTTCGATTCAGATCATGATCTCATGGTTCATGGGATCAAACCCAGCACTGGGCTCTGTGCTGAGAGTGGAGCCTGCCTAAGATTCTCTCTCTGTCTCTGTCTCTGTCTCTCTCTCTCTCTCTCTCTCTCGCTCTTTCTCTCTGCCCCTCTCTCCTACATGCAGTCTTTCTCTCTCTCTAAAAGATAAAAAATAAATAAAAATAAAAATTCAAAAAGTGTTTCACTAGCACTTAGGGGACTTTAATTCTCAACTTGCTTACAAGACACCTACATTAATTATATTTTGGGGGAGTTTATATATGCGTCATCACCCCTGTTTTGCTAGTTAAGACATCTCTAAATTATCTCCATACCTCTTTATGATGTATAGGATGTGAAATTCTGAACTTTTTAGTTCATTTTTAATACATGTAAAAAAAGCAAAATTCACAGTCTTATCAAGGTAACTTGCTTAATAACACAAATATTAAATAAGGCAAGAAAAGTATGTTGTTGGCAAATACAAGTCACAGTAGTTGAAAACAGTTAATATGCATGTTTTATGTGAAAAACATGTGATAAAGCTCTGAGTGCCTACTTTATTTCCCCGAGACCCAGCATTTATACCACAGAACACTCCTGTGGTGGGAAGCTTAAATGGTGGCCAAAATCTAATCCGAACACCAATTTGAAAAAATCAAAAGAAATTAATCCTATTCTCTTAGATACCTGGAAATTGGGGTATTAGCTACTTATCCATGGAAGATGATTTGAATTATTTTACCACGATGTTACATATCCTGTGTTTATCAACTTGTTTTTATATCTTGCAGTAATATACAAATTATTCACAGGTAATTTTGACTTCTCTATCACCAAAAATTGTTACACTTTCATTTATTATAGGCAATGGATTTATATTTTGGCTCCTTGGATACTGTTTTCCTTTGCTATGCATTAGAAACTGATAGAAAAGTTTCATATGAAATGCATGTTATTCAGACTCAGAAAATTGTCCATTCTAAAATCATACAGGCATCAAAACTTTTGAAGCTTTAAAATATATTAATTTATATTTTAAAATTTTCTCATGGGTTTGTTTGTTCAGATTTACCAATTACATGCAGTTTTATTTTTTATTTCAAGTTATTTTTATTTTCATTTTTACTTTTTTAAATGTTTATTTTTCACACACACACACACACACACACACACACACACACAGAGCATGAGTGGAGGAGGGGCAGAAAGCAAGGGAGATACAGAATCCAAAGCAGGCTCCAGGCTCTGATCTGTCAGCACAGAGTCCCCCTCAAAGCTTGAACCCACCGACCAGACCAAGAGATCATGATCTGAGCCTAAGTTGGACGCTTAACTGGCTGAGACACCCAGGTGCCCATCCAGGTTATTTTTAAAATAAGCTCACAATTTGTAATAATATGACCATGTTTTCTGTATGCTTTGCCTAATACCAACACCCTAAATTCCCTGGTATATTTCTATTTCAACGTACTTCACACACAAGAATGATTTCACATAAAGAAATAAAATGAGACTATCCCTTTTCTTTGAAAACCAGTATAAATTAATTCATTTATAAATGATTTCGAAATTATATATTTTTTTAAATTTTTAATGTTTTTTTTACTTATTTTTGAGAGACAGAGAGAGACAGTGCAAGCAGGGGAGGGTCAGAGAGAGAGGGAGACACAGAATCCGAAGCAGGCTCCAGGCTCTGAGCTGTCAGCACAGAGCCTGATCCGGGGCTCTAGCCCATGAACTGTGAGATCATGACATGAGCTGGAGCCGGATGCTTAACCGACTGAGCCACCCAGGCACCCCATAGAAATTATGTTTTTAAAACAACATGGTGAACACATCACGTGGTGTTGTAAAAACAAACAGGTATGAATGGTTCTATAGTTCGTGCAATTACATATTCAACATGGACAGTTAACACCTATACTTTGAAAGACAAATTATTCCTTCTTTTCAACTAATTTTATGATAATTATGTTCGATAAACATGATGAGCTATTTTAGAATATTTTCCATAACACATTCAAATGCCAACTTTTGGCCACTCATGCAACTGGGATACTGGCCAGTGAGTCTCAACGTTGGATGTGCATTTGAATCATCAAGGGACCTTTTCCAAACTCAGATTCAGATTCTGGATGGGATTTGAAGTTCTGAATTTCCAACGCCCACCTTCCGGGGATACTACTGATGTCAGCCTCCAGGCCACACCTGCAGCAACGTGGCCCTCGACAAACTGTTTTGGGTGCTTTGGTCTTTTTTGGATTTTACAAAACATATACTTCTATCGCTAAGTTCATGCAGATGCTCAGATAATTCAAATCTTTTATAGTTTTAGAGAAACCCATTGGTATTACACTGCTAATGTACCTTCTATTTTCTATCCATTTTTGACTTGTCTTATTTCTTATGTAAATCTGTTTATCACAAGTAGTTGAATTTTTCCAATATTCTACTAGCTCTAGCTTTACATCTCATTTTTCAGCCTATACAATTAAAAACAACTTTTTAAATATTAGGAATCATTTGAATTTTACAAATGTTTACAGGCTTTTAACATGAAACACATTTATCAGAGGTTACGAACGGCTCATAAATTTGAAAGAGATTTACCTTCTTCCATACCAAACTAAGTGCTGTACGTGGCTATGTAGTTTTAAGTGATATTTTATTATATTGAGAAGTATTTTGAAATGCTTTCTTTTCATTTGGAAATCACACCCCTTACCCTATCCAACAAAGAGGAGAATATAAACTCTCATTAATCTCTACAGCTAGAAGCGACCTGTTTATTTTATTAATGGAGAAACTGAAAATAAAGGAGTTTATCATTTAACAAATATCTTCCTACATGTAGCAAACACTATGAGATATTAATGTATGGGTCTAATTGATGCTTTTGATTATGGCGTTACTCCTATTATTGCAAGTTGAGATAAAGTAGACCAATCACAACTATATAAATATCAAGCACTGCAATAGCTTCTTTTAATTTAGTAATATATAATAAAGGAACTAATCAATTATTTTCATAAAAGGTGAAATCTTTTTATGCTAGAAGATACAATATTCAGTAATTTATATATTCATATACTAAAGGTAGATTTATTAGCCATTCACTAAATTAACATAGTTGATTATGAACAATGAAAGACTATTTCACAGTATTGTGTTGCTTTTATTTCTAAAATAAAATCCCCTGTTAATATGATATATTTCTCAATTAGTTAATTATCCCCTATGAAACACATTTTATTTTATTAAAATAACAGCACAAGTTGGTGTTTGACCTTTCATAGGAACTATTAAAATATCCTAACAATGCTTCGGGATATCTTGGATGGGTCTTGAAAAGGAGTTTTTCTTCTCTTCATTTAAAATTTATTTGTCCCCATGGTCATATTCTGTAAACTTTCTCATAATGAAATCCACAAAATGTCATCTGAATTTGCTTGTTAAACACTCTTGTATTCATTTAACATTTCTAAAAATGCGTCTCTCCTGTATTCCATACGTCCTAATGGAATATGGATGGGTGCTATCATTTGGGAACAGTGATAGTACACTCAGCTATGGTAGATTATTGACAAGTCAACAACGGGGTGACTTGTGATTCCCACTAAAAATATCAGACAGTACACGTGAAATTATCATTTAATTATTAAATGAAGAAATCTAAAAACAGCAATTTCATTGCTACATAGTAATAAAACTCACCATGAATGATTCAGCCAAAAGTATGCTCACATGTAAATCAGAAAAGAATCAATGTATTTTATTTACTATGTAATTAGAAGAATCCTTTAACTTCTATCAGCTGATTTCTAGAAATAAGTTATTCTTTTTTTAATGTTTTAAACATTTTTGAGAGAGAGAGAGAGAGCGTGAACAGGGGAGGGTCAGAGAGAGAAGAATCTGGAGCAGGCTGCAGGCTCTGAGCTAGCTGTCAGCACAGAGCCCGACACAGGGCTTGAACCCACAAACCATGAGATCATGACCTGAGCTGAGGTTGGAAGCTTAACCCACTAAGCCACCCAGGAGCCCCTAATTTTTCAAAGAGTTATTCACTTTTTAAAATAAAATCTGAGAAAAACTTTCAAAATAATTTTTAAAAAACTTTGTATGATGATAATCATATGAATAATCACAAAATCATTCTCTGATTATATACACATTAGTCTTCCATGGATTGAAATTTGTTTTAGGTTTGGAAATACAGTATAAAATACTGTAATTGAAATTACAGTATAACTTTAGGGATAAATTTCAGAATAACTAGAAAAATATTTAAAGGAATTCTAGAATATGAAGTATATTCTATAAAAACTTCAAGATATTTTGTTCTAATGTAAACTATATCAAAATAATTTTTTTACTAATTTAAGCTTTTATTTTCTCGCTGTCATTTCTACAAGCAAGGCTCTCAACATTTTTTATACCATATTATGCAGTTAAAAATCCTTTCTTTACTCATCTGCCTAAAAGTACCCTTCAGGAATTATGCCAAGCAAGTTTTTGATTAAATATTAAATGTAAATGATTTTGTTTGTCATAAGAGCAACGTCAGTAAGTGCTTTGTGAACTTTAATGATTATTTGCTACTGAAAAGACACTTAAATAGCGTTACCAAGAGCTCAATGAAAACCTACCCTAACACAAGCCTTCTAATCACATCCTGCTCATTATTTCTCCATAGTTAAGGAGGTTCACGTTCTTAAAGATGATTCTGGATAGGAATTTTGTCTTCACTTTGATTCCTAGCGTCACTTTTATCGCATCTATCATGGAAGGCTGTTGCCATATCTTTCTTATATCAACTTGAATGTGAACTTCAATGTCTTCTCATGATCTCCCATAGGAGGTTAACAATGAGCAAACGGTAGTGTCAGCTAAAACTGAATATTAGATCTCACTGCCCCTGAAAACCCTGGAGGCTCTCCAAAGTATAATTATTTTCTTGGATCCACAGCAAAAAATATTCTTGCCACTTAATTTTGCACAGCAGTTTATCTCTTTCTATGATTTACCTCCAAACTCAAGTTCAGATCTGCCTCTTTCTGTGCACTGACTTAGTAATAGCTCTGTCAAAAGAAGGTCCAGCTATGGGTCCAAGGCTCCCTCCTGCATGATCACTAGTAGTTCTTTTTCATTCTTGATAGTGATCTTGTCACTCCGCTGCTTTTCTTGGAGAACCAAAAATGAACAGGGTAGTGTTTGCATTCAGATGTGACTTCAGAGACGGAATTCAGGTCCCTGCTCAGTGTGTCAGTTGCCTTTTCTTTGTTCCTGGACTCACTGTACAACCTTTGGTCTGTCTTCTGAGGGACAGTGTGTCCCTGTGGTCACATTGGAGAACTGTGTTTGTCTACAGAGTGTCACACGGAGGACTAAGGAGTGAGTTTACCATCATCATCACTGCCTCCTATGGGTCACATACATTTACATCGCACCTCTCCACATCTATGTGTGTGCGTACATTTGTATAGAGTTCTAATCACAACTACATAATTTTTATGGTGCTCTCTGCATGATAGGTGTAATTGGGGAAAGGAGACATAAGAGTCACTTGTAACAATTTCCATGCTTATAACGTTTTGTTACAGCTACACCCAGCATGTTAACTTTAAAACGATTGGTGTTTCAGTTGTTTGGTAAGTGGCTTTTAAACTAGTTTCTTTTTCTACATTTCAAAGGGCCTCTGGTTAATGGAAGTTAGCTTGGGGTCTTGATCGGAATAGCTCTTTGGATAGGGATTTATTACTGATCATAATCCTTAAAGTGATGATAAGAGGGAAATGAGCGTGAATAAACTAGAAATGGACTTTCCTATTAACCTACTGATTAGAAATAAATACGTAAGTCGACAGTTTAATTTTCTAGGTTAAATGCTACTGCATGTTGATTTTCGCCTATATAATTTTGCCCTATTATTATTTTTAGATTTGACATAAACTAAAGGCCAACCATTTGAAATACACAATCAGATGAGTGTAGCCATCACAGGACAGATTTCTGTAATTTACTAAGTCCTCCGAGCCCTGGGCTGCCAGTCACCTATCCTACCCAGGCACCAGCTGTGGTGCTTTCTGTCATCATCATTTTATATTTTCTAGAACTTCACTTTTTCTGTAATTTATTTTTGTTGTGAAGCTATTGACAAATTGATGGCATTAGTTGGCTTTTTAACTCTCATTTTATTTTTGGCTACCGTAACTCATGCTACAAAAATATTTGAACATGGGACTTTGTGTGAACATATATATTTTTTTATTATTCTTCAGTAATTATCTAGGAGCCAAATTGCTACATCTTATGGAAAGTGCATCTTTATAAAAATGGGTGCAAAGACTTTTAAAGTAATGATACTACTTCATATACTGATGAGCGACATTTGAGAATTTTAGTCATATAGTATCCACACAAACACTTGATTTTCAAGGTTGAGAGTCCTCAAGCATATGAATATTTATGTCATATTGTGATTTAATGTACATTTGCCTTATGACTAAAGAGATAAGATACATTTTCATGGGCTTATTATATTAATACATGGTTTTGATGAAGTGTCTCAAATGTTTTGCCCACTTCTTGAAAATTAGGGATCAGTCTTGGTTAAGCCAGGGAAATTCCATTCTAGTGAGATAGGATTCAGCATCTTAACTGCATCCTAAATGACTATTCAAAGGCCTCCTAAATTACGGAAGGGGCAAGTTAATAGGTTTTGAAATTCTACTTGTTTAAAATCAGAGTGGTAGATTGACATGAGCTCTCCAGTGGTCAGTGACTGATTAGTGTCCACTGAGTCTGTCCAAAGAGCTGAAAAAACATGAAGTTATGGAGAAGAAAGCAGTAGAGATGTAATATTGTCTGGTTAGCTTCCCCTTCACAACCCATCTCCCCAGTGCCATTTGCTGTAAAGTATTTATACTTCTTCCTGATTTTAATATATAAAATGTGATTTAGCATTGGTTTAACAGTAAAGTGAGGTCAGAGATTTTCCTATGCTTTCTCTCTTGGACTATCCAACGATCGATTCATACCCTCTTCCCAAAGTCACTGTTCAAGTCCAAATAGTCATTGCTCTTCTTTGGTTACTGTAATAGCCTTTGGTAACCCCTTCTCCAACCCTTCCTCTACAGTGGGAGCTGGGCTTCCGTTCCTATTTGAAATTATCAGCAGGGTTCTGCCTTTTTGTTTTCTTACAGACATTAATCTATAATATGTCTCCATTTCTTGAAGATGTTGGAAATGAATGACGCATGTAACTAATTTTGATGTGGATGCAGTTTAAAAAAAAGATTTTTTATTTTATTTTTTTACCAAGAAGTCAGGAACATATCCAGAATAAAAACCATTTGGTTTTCTTTATATATTAAAATTTCTTTTCGGGGCATATGGGTGGCTCAGTTGGTTAAGTATCCGGCTTCGGCTCAGATCATGATCTCATGGCTCGTGGGTTCAAGCCCCGCATCGGGCTCTGTGCTCACAGCTAGCTCAGAACCCAGAGGCTACTTCAGATTCTGTATCTCCCTCTCTCTCTGACCCTTCCCTGCTTGTGCTATCTGTCTCTCAAAATAAATTTAAAAAAAACATAAAAAAATTTCTTTTCATACTAAAACAGAACCTCAGTGAGAAACGTGTTACATACTCTTAAAACATATTCCATTATTCTTTCACAGCCAGATTTTGATAAAGTCTGTGGTAGAGGGCTCACAAAGTGAATTCTCAGGTGAAGATGTGCAGCCTGCATATTTTTGAGATGTTGGTTGAGCTGATCTAAATCCTTTAAACAACCTATTCTTTATTATAGTCCAATTATTTAAATTCATGAAAGATATTAACATGTAGCTATGTTCTCTGCCTCAAGGAATTAATATACAGAATTTGCCAAATTAATGTATAGACATTCCTAAACTCTCTCGTGTCTAGAGCAGATGTGATCTTCTTATTCTGCCTGGGCTATTTTAAGTTAATAAACTGTCAACGAGGAGACACATACTGTTTTATAACAATTTTCAAAATAATCTGTTTCCTCAGTTATTAGTCAGATGTGATAATAACTATTTTTATTATAAAATTAATGTTGCAACCATGATGACTTAATATTTACCTTTAGAAATGTAGGAAAACTTTTTTTCTGGAATTTGTGGGAAGTTGCTGCTATTTTGACACACAGGGAAATTCCACAAATACAGGATTTGGCTCACGGCCTGTTTTTGGCCCGTCCACATCAGATGATCCTGTTCTCCTGACTTGGACAAGAAGGAAGAAAGGAAAGAGGGAAAGCAAAGCTCAAGTAATCATGTCAACAGACTCTTATGTTCAGCGTGTAAAATCGTTACACACACGTTACACACACGTTACAACATTACACACATTTACCCAACAATTATCCTATGAGATTGGGTTCATTCATCTTACTGTTATGAGAAAACTGAAGTCATCCAGGGTGAATTTCTTACTAGCTTGCTGAAGTAACAAAAGCCAATATTAACAATGTTATAAACATGTACACTACTAAAGTTTATAATGTTTTTGTTTTTAATTTTTAAGGTTATTTATTGTGTGTGTGTGTGTGTGTGTGTGTGTGTGTGTGTGTGTGAGAGAGAGAGAGAGAGAGAGAGAGAGAGAGAGAGAGAGAGAGAGAAAGTGCAAGGAGGGGAGGGGCAGAGGGAGAGGAGAGAGGCTTCACACTGGCGGTTCAGTTTGGGCCTCGAACTCATGAAGCTTGAGATCATGACCTGAGCCGAAGTTAGATGCTTAACCGACTGAGCCCTTCAGGTGCCCCAAATTTATTCTGTTTTTAACTACTGCTTGACTAATTCAAATTTTCTGAAAAAATAAAATTAAGGAAGTAAATCAGTATATAAAATCCTAATGGAATAACATGGATTTCTCTCTCAATTCTAAATATTTTACACATTATTTAGGAAAGACTTTTTTTTTAAGTAAAACATCTTTTCTCTTAAGATGATGTTACCAAACAGTAAGAGTTCTTTAAGGTTTAAAGCAACCTGCTTATCTTTCAAAAAGAGTTTATTAACTTACATACTGTAAATTAATTATATCATGTGGCTTAAAATATTACAGGAGGATTATCTTTGAAGATATTACATCGTGTCCCACAGAGTGTCCCCAAGTGAGAAATTGCAATTCTGTTGCGGGCGTGTCATGTTAAATTGCAACTTGCTCAAATACTTGTTCTGCTTATTCCTTACTTAACATATTATACAATTCACTGAACTTAATATTCAAGTCATCCCCTGCGGGCTGTTAATTAAGATCACATGCTTTGCAATTTAAGGATCAATAGTGTGTTTTGGTCCTGAAGAAATTACAATAATGTACAATTGGATTTATTTTTGCTACCAAACAAATTATATACATGCAAGCCTAGGTACATACAGAAAAAAGTGAGTCTATATGATTTTAATCTTAAATAGTCTAAATAAGGGGCCGTAAGTTGGATTATTAATAGAAAATGAGGAAGCAAACAACTGCCCTATAACAGAATTATTATGGCCATTTCTAGGTTAAACATCTGTCTCTTAAACATTCTGTGCTTGATGTCACATCTTATTTTTCTAGTGCCACCATATAGCGATGGCACTAGTCCATTTAAATCTTATAATGAAGTGGTTGCCATTTAACACACACACTGAGACCCTTTGCCCGTGGCATCATTCAGGTTTTTGTGGTTGTAGGATGAGGCCCTCAGCTCCTAAAGACCACAGACCACCCTGTTTTACATGCGTTTTGTTTCTATAAGGTGGGAAGGAGAATGTCTTTTTTTCTCAGGAAGAGCCTGGCTCCCCTTTAAAGGTGTCACTTGATTAAATCAGGCCAAATCAGGTTAGTTTTGATTTGATTAAGTCAAAGCCAATAGATGAATTGACGTCAACTGGCCCGGAGCACTGGCTACGTCTAAAAACCCCTCTCCGCCTGGCATAGTACTAACCCTAATGACAGCAGAGTCCCACCCCTCTAAGGGCAAACAGCTAGGGGTGCAGACCTTGAGGGTCATCTTAGAAGTCTACCTACCCAGAGCCCAACGTGGGGCTCAATCGCACGACCTTGAGATCATGACCTGAGCTGAAATCAAGAGTCGACACTTAACTGACTGAGCCACCCAGGAGCCCCAACACACCTGGTATTTTAAATACTAAGGGAATTATACACCTTTGGCTACCAAATCTTGGCAATACTAACAATGACTACATAAGTCAGAATAGGCCAGGTTATGCCACATTAAGAAAGGGGAGAAAAAAAAAAGAAATCTCAAATTCCAGTAGATGAACAAAACATTGATTAATTTACCCACTCTATGCACTCTTCTCCTCATACTAATTCATGGATCCAGCATGACAGAGATTTTACCATTTTGTAGTTACTTTATGTACCTCCTTCTCTTGTAGCCCTGATAATTTTTATTGACTTTACCTCTTTGATATCTGTCCGATGTATGTTGTTCTCCATGTCGTAGAATCACCCCCAAATTATTTGTGCCTCTTTTATTCTAACAGCCTATTCTCAGTCTAGTGGATAGAATGCGCTCTGTTAGCCATGCCATACATATCATGTCCCTCCTCTATTTAAAACTCTCTAAATTCTTCCCGTTTCATGAGAGGAAGGGTCAACATTCCATGGCTCCCGTTTGTGCAACAGCAGTGCGAGGAGGGGAAAGAACACATCACGCAGACTTTATGAACTTAAAACATACCAAACGTTCAATAGAATGAGACTTGATGAATATATTCTCATCCACTCAAAGAACAGAATAGCGTTTAATATTGAAAATGATTGAACTAGAAACACACAGCACCCATTATAGACACACAATATTTTTTTTTCCAGAAAACATAGTTGTTCATAGAACATGACTGGGTGCTAGGATAAAAAATATCCATATCAACTACAAAGGCTGCTGCACATATTATGGATACAAAACACATTCCAGTGAACATATGTTCTGAGAAATAATGCCCTATTTGTCAGTTATTGTATACCATACACAAATATTAAAATCCATGTTGGAGACAGCATGAACCATAAGTGCCTGTCCCATGTTTCCATGTGTATGCTGGCCAAACCCAAATATTCCATCCAGGAATGTATATTAAGGTGAGCTATCCAATGGACAGACACTAATGAATACATTGCAGGTTTCAAATCATTGGTTAAAACTATTTATTTTTGAGATAAAGAGAGAGAAAGAACATGAGTGGGGGGGGCAAAAAGAGAGAGAGAGAGACAGAGACAGAGGATCAGAAGTAGGGTTCGTGCTGACAGCAGCAAGCCCAATGCAGGGCTCAAACTCACGAGCCATGAGATCATGACCTGAGCTGAAGTTGGATGCTCAACCTACTGAGCCACCCAGGCGCCCCTCATTATTATTGTTTTTAACATAATATTGGAGTAAAGCTTCCAAAATTACCTTGACAGGAAACTTAGTCTGTCTTTTTTTTTACTATTACTTATCTTTTTTCCATAGTTACTGACTCTTGAAATACGTGTTATTCCATGGAGTGAAAAGGGTTACAGTTAATGAAGAAAGTGAATGAAAATCTACAGTCACTTTCATTTAAGAAAATTGAAAAGCATACTGCCAGCTGCTTCATATCTTTCTCTCTCCTTGCTGGCAGGTACCCTTTCTTGTCATCATATAATGCTGTTTGGGGGCAGTGAAGGGGATTTAAAAGGACTTTGTTCTCCAAGAATAATATTTGTCTTTCTTGTGTATGTATATTAATCAGAACTGTAGTCAACTCACTTTTTCTCTTTTCAAAGTAGCATTTGCATATGGATAGCATTGCATCAATTCCAGAATGAATGGCGAAAAGATGAAAAATTAGATGAGATTCAGTAAAGTAAAAAAGCAAGATTAAGCTAGACAAGCAGAGGAAATATAATAAAAATGACAGAAGGCTAAGGAAGAGAAACCAAGAGATGACATTACAGAATGGAAGAAAAAAACCTGGCGAATCTACGGAAAGTTGTGGCTCAAATCTAGCATGGTTTTGGCAAGAGTACATCATAGGCTTTTTACGCATAGGAGGGACAATATTTCTGTATAGTGTTCCTAAAATCCCGCCATGTTTCTAACTTAGTCTGTTTCCAAAGAGAGGATGTGCTATTGAAATTCTTCCAAAATCAGTTGTAAAGTAGTACCAAATATTTAGAGGTGTATTTGGAAATCATCAATTACCATATAAATTGCTTCCAACTTTAAAGTGCATTCCCACAGTTTTCTATCATTTATGTCAGTGAGAGAGAATTCAAAATAATAATAGACTTAAAAAGGTCTGATAGCTCTTTAAAAAATTCTTAATAAAAAATGCATTTT
>PJEM01012493.1:0-46661 GCA_004023845.1 Helogale parvula | reverse complement strand
TCCCCCCTCCCCTTTCACCCTCTCCCTCCCTCTTCCTCTCCCCAGCTCACACTCTGTCTCTCTGTTTCTCTCAAATAATCATTAAAAAAAAAAAAAAGAAATACAAAGTCTAGTAGATGAAATCAGGTTTATATGCTAAGTAGGGACAAGGTATAATATATTAAATGCTATATAAATTCTATAGTTGAGATGAGCTCTGGGGATAAAAGGATTATTGATTCTGGTTCAAGGGACTGGGGAAGGCTTCATAATTGATCAGGCTATTTATTAAGCTGAAAATATCCAAACACTTCAATCTAACACATTTTATTAGATCTTTACCAGAAGGATCTAAAGTCCTTGAAAGAACTTAGCTCTAATTAAATATATCCAAATCCAGTTTCAGAATTCTTTCACCGGGCCTTGATGTTGAAAGTGAATGCTCAATTGAAGGTAACTTTCAGTTCACCTTCTGAAGTCAGTACAAAAAGAAATGAGTTTTTATCTAATGGTTAATGACTTCTCTGTCCGCCTCTGAGACATTTAAAGGTTGTAGACAATCAGCAGTCCTACAGTTTTTTGTTTTTTAAATGAATCAGAATAATCTTGAATGGGGAGAAGAAAACAGGATAGTTTTAAGAAGAATGTAGAAAAAGAGTAGTACCCATCTCCACCTGAAAAAATGTTTTTTCATATATTTATTTTCCTACTGTGTTATGAAGGAAGAGAGAAGAGTGCTTATCTTCTTCCTCTCCTGATGGAGCGCTAACCAGCCACGCTCAGTGATGTACTCATACACGCAGAACCATCATGCCACTTGTTCATAGTTTCAGTTTTCTGGGTACAAGTGAAAATAATATACATGTACTATTACTACCCTCCACCATTTTTTTTTTCTAGAGCAGATATACCTTTTTCACCTCATCACGTCTAATGTTTTCACATGATTAGGTTGGAGTTATGCATTTTTGGTAAGAATATCACAGAAAAGAAGTGTCCTTCATGCATTTTATCGGGGGTACAAAACGTTAGATAGCATATCTGGTGATGTTACCTTTGATCATTTGTGGGATGTGGTATCTGCCAGGTTTACACATTGTGAACTTACAGTTTTTTCACTCTGTATTGGTAAGTATCTTGAAGTTAATCCTACACGTTATAATTGTTTTGTTTTTGTTTTGTCTTTTTTTTTTTGTTTCAAGATTTATTTAAATTCCAGTTAGTTAACATAGGATGTAATGTTAGTTTCCAGTGTAGAATTTAGTGATTCATCACTTACATACAACACCCAGTGCTCATCCCAACTAGAGCCCTCCTTAATACCCATCACCTTTTATCTCCTGTGACCACCTTGTTGCCAGCGCCCCTCAGATTGTTTTCTATAGTTAAGAATCTGTTTTATGTTTTGCCTCTCACTTTTCCCCCCTTATGTTCATTTGTTTTATTTCTTAAATTCCACATATGAATGAAGTCATGTAGTATTTGTCTTTCTCTGATTTCACTTAGCATCATACTCTCTTGCTTCGTCCACATAGTTACAAATGGCAAGATTTCATTTTTTTTTGTGGCTGAGAAATACTCCAGTGTGTGTGTGTGTGTAATATATGAATGGATAAAAAAGAGGTGGTAGTCTTCTACCTATGCAAATTTGGCTTTTTCCATAATTTGGCTATTGTTGATAATGCTGCTATAGACATCAGGGTGCATGTGCCCTTTTGCAGCAATATTTTTATATCCTTTGGGTAAATACCCAGTAGTGCATTGCTGGGATGTAGAGGTAGTACTATTTTTAACCTTTTAAGGAATATCACTACTGTTTTCCAGGTTGGCTGCCCCAGTTTGCCTTCCCACCAACAGTGAAAGGGTTCCCTTTTCTCTGCATCCTTGCCAACATCTATTGTTTCTTGTGTTGGTCATTTTAGTCATCCTGACACTTGTGAGATAATATCTTATACACTGTAATCTTTATTTGTATCTCCATGATGATGTTGAGCATCATTTCAAGTGTCTGCTAGCCATCTGGGTGTCTTCTTTGGAAAAATGTCTATTCACGTCTTCTGCCCATTTTTTAAATGGGTTATTTTTTGGGGGTGTTGAGTTTGATAAGTTCTTCATAGTTTTTGGATAGTAACCCTTTAGCCATTATGTCATTTGCAAATATATACTCCCCATTCTGTAGGTTGCATTTTAGTTTTGTTGATTGTTTTCCTTCGCTGTGCAGAAGCTTTTTATATTTTGAGGTCCCAATAGTTCATTTTTGCTTTTGTTTCCCTTTCCTCCTGAGACATTTTAAAATATCTTATATACTATTTCTATTCAAATTTTTGAATAATAATTTTACCATGAAATCCTGCCACTAAGAGTCATTACTGTGGATTTTAATGCAAATTTTTATTCCTTCATTTCTTCTATGTTTATGTATTTGATTTATTCTATAAGGAAGGGCTATCTCTTCTCCATATATTTATTTACTTATTCAATTACTCTTTTATATCAGCTGGACATATGGAGATTTATATTATTCTATGGCTTATAATCTAATTCTATCATTGTTTATTTCGTTGCTTAGGTTTTTCCAGTTTAACCATTGGAACTCTTTTTCTTAAAATTTTTTTAATGTTTTTATTTATTTTTACACACTTTATCTTAGCCAAAAGGCCAAGAAGTGATTGTTTTTATTAATTTTGAGAGAGAGGGAGAGAGACAGCATGAACAGGAAAGGGTCAGAGAGAGAGAGAGGGAGACACAGAATCCGAAGCAGGCTCCAGGCTCTGAGTTGTCAGCACAGAGCCTGATGTGAGGCTTGAACCCACGAACCACGAGATCATGACCTGAGCTGAAGTCGGATGCCCAACCAACTGAGCCACCCAGGCGCCCCTGGAGCTCTTTCACTTAGTCTTTTGTGCCCTTTCAGTGTGTCCCCAACATTCTTTTTTTAATCACTTAATCTTTTTCTAAAAAAAATTAAAGTATAATTAACATACAATATTATATTAGTTTCAGGTGTACAACATATTCATACAGTACTCAGTGCTCACCACCTTTTTATTAGTAATTTCTTACTTTTAGAAACTGGAAGATGCACCAGTCTAATTTTGTATTTTCCCTTCTCTAAACCTTGAATCAAACACTTCTCCAGGAATCTTGAATTCCTTTGTTTGGAAAATGCGATTTAAACGCTAAGGTCTGAATGCTTCATGAGCTTGTTGCTACTGCGGTATTCTCGTTTCTAGGACCTTTCAGACTATGCTTAGAATAAGTACACATGCAGAGAGGCATGTCTGTAGTTACTTTTGCATCTGAATATCTCTGTGTGTGTGTATTTATATATACATATATGCTTATATATGTATATAATATATATTAAAAACTGAGTCCACAATGATACTTCCACTTACAGTTCAATACATGTTTCTACCTAGCATTTCCTTTCAGTATTTGCAATTATTTTCTCTAACATTGAAACACCAGGCTCTCATTGCTGCAACACATTTACTGATTTGTTCAACCCTATTACATACAAAATTAATCTCATAATTTCTAACCCTTATGCATTTGAGAGACACATTTACTAACGAGAGTACAATATTTGTCTGCTGTTCTTTTTTGTTTTGTTTTGTCGTTACCATTAAAATACCCAGTCAGAATACTGTTTTCCAAAGTAACTCAAGATGGTTTTTATTTCCCGTTCCTACCATTGTGCTTATGTTATTCATTAGTAATATGTTTAGGTTAATATATGACAGTTTATATTTGATTTTGGATTCTGCTCATGTGCCGGTTACTTTTTTTTTTATTAACATAGAGTAAAATTCACTCTTTGTGGTGTACAGCTTAGGGATTTTGACAAATTCACAGTCTTGTATCCACCAACATAGTTTTGTGCAAAACAGTCCCATTGTAGTATCACTCCAAATTCCATTGTAGTTAACTACTTCTTCCAATCTCTGCCACCTACTGATTTGTTTTATGTCTTTAAAGTTTTGCCTTTTCCATAGATGTCATAAATATAAATATGCCACATGTAAATGAGTGTTTCTCAATGTGAGCAGTTTTGTTTCTAAATGCACATTTGGCAACCTCTGGAGATGTTTTGTTTGTTAAGACTGGTAGAGGGTGTACTACTGGCCTCTGGTGGTGGAGGTCAGGGAGTTGCTGAATACCTCACAGTGCACCTGGCCCGACATGTCAGTAGGGCCAAAATTGAGAAACCCTGATGTAGATTTTTAGATCTGGCCTCTTACACTTTGCAAATATGTTTCAGTTTCACCATATTGTGTGATTCAGTAGTGTTTTTCCCTTTATTTTTCTGATTAATATTATATTGTGAACAGTATCTCACATAGCTTGTTTATCCATTCACATGGGGAGACCATCCTGTTATCATTTTTGGTAATTATAGATAAAGCTGTTATTTATATGCCAGTTTTGTAAGAACATACGTTTCATTTCTCTTTGTCAGAAGTATGATTTTTATTGTTTCTCCCAATCTGTGTCTCATCTTTGTACTATCATAATACTTCCTTTAGTAAAGCAAAATATTTTAACCTTTATAGGTCACATTTTTATAGATTATGTTTTGTTATCTTATTTAAATATTCTTCACCTAAATCAAGCATATATAGGTTTTTCTCGTGTTTTAATCTGTAAGTTTTAGAGTTTTATTTTTTACATTTGTTCTATGATCCATTACAATTCAACTTTATAAGGTTTGAAACATACGTTGAGGTTAATTTTTGTGCATATGAATATCTAATTGCTCAAGCTTTAGTTGTTGAAAAGACCATCCTTTCTCTATTAAAATAGTTTTCTCAAAAAAAAATCAGTTGATGAAAATCATACATCAATAAAGTAGTTTAAAAAGCCAGTTGATTACATTTCTGTGGGTCTGTTTTAGGGCTCCCTCTTCTGTTTGTTCCATTGATCTATGCATCTGTCCATTAGCGAATACCATCCTGTCTTGAATATTGTAGCTTTATAGTAGGTCTTGATCCACTATCGTTGTTTTCATTCATATCTCTAACACACAGATTCTTGCATGTATATGATGAAACATACACCTAGGTACTTCATTTTTTTTGGCTCTATTGAAAATGGTAATATTTTTGTTTTTTGAATAACTTGTTCTTTGCTAGTATATAGAAATTGAATTGATTTTATATATACTAACCTGTATATTGAGACTTTCCTGAATTCACTTATTGGTTCTTGAACCATTTTAAGATTCTTTGGAATTTTTTATGGGTACAGTTATGTTTGTGAAGAGAAACATTATTATTTATTTTTCTAAACCTGTATCCTTTTATTTCTTGCCGATAACAATGACTATGACTTCCAGTATTATATTGTCTTTTCTTGTTTCAGTGTTCAATCTTTCACATTAAAATTGATGTGTTTAATGTTTATGTATATATCCTTTATTAAATTAAGGAAGTTTCCTTATATTCCTGGTATAAGATTTTTTTTCATAAATACACATTGAATTGGTCAAATTTTTTTGCATCTTTAAAGTGATCATACGATTTCTTAAAATAGGGAGTTAAAATTGTAAATTTTGTTAATCACTTCTTGAATGTTGAACCAGTCTTCTATTCTTGGGATAAATCCCCTTTAGTTATAGTGATTTTTTAAAAATAAATATTGTTTTTTGGAATTGATTTGCTAAAATATTTTGTGAAGATTTTTACATGTATGTTTGTGTGAGATATTGGTCTGTAGTTTTCTTATAATGTCTTTGTGTAGTTTTGATATTACAGTAATGCTGACCTCACAAAATTTGTAGAGAAATGTTTTATTCTATTTTATGTAAAGTTAGTATTATTTTTTCCATAAATATTTGGTAAAGCTCACTCACCAGTAAAGCTCTCCAATCTTAGGAAGATTTAAAAAAAATAAACTTTTTACTGTAATTTCAATTTATTTAGTAAAACAGGATAACTCAGGTTATCTATCCTTGAATCAGTTTAGGTAGTTTCTGTTTTTGCTGAGATTGGTTCGTTTCATCTCAATTTTCAGGTTATGGGAAAGGGTTGTTAATAGTATTCTATTATCCTTTTAATATCTGTTGGTCTGTAGTGAAGCTTTATTTTACATTTCCAGTATTGGTAATTTTGTCTTCTTTTCTTTTTTATAAAGAAATTCATCTACCTGGCTAGAGTTTTATTAATTTCATTGATGTTTTCAAAGAGCAAGCTTTCTTTTCATTGATCTCTGTCATTTTTCATTTTTCAATCCCCTGCATTCTACTTTTATCTTTATGATCTGCTTTCTGATTTCTTTGGATGTAAGTAGTTGTCTTTCTAGTTTTTTAAGGTGGAAACTTGGGTTACTGCTTTGAGGGCTTCTTTCTTCTTTTTTAAAATATTAGCAGTTTGGGATGTCTGGATGGCTCCATAGGCGAAGTGTCTGACTCCTGATTTTGACTCAGGTCTCACAATTTCGGAGATCCAGGCTGACACTGTCATTGCAAAGCCTGCTTGGGAGTCTCTCTCTCCCTCTTTCTCTGCTCCTCCCTCCCACTCAAAATAAATAAATATTAAAAAAAAAAAGCAGTTAATGCTAAACTTCCAAGTACTACTTTACATTCCACAATTTTGACTTGTTTCAATTTTATTCATTAAAAAAGTATCCTTTGAGACTTATTCTTTGTCTCATATTATTTGGTATTGTACTATTTAATTTTCAATTGTTAATTTCCAAACATTTGTGGTTCTTCCATATATATTTATTATTTATAGTTAATTTCATTAACGATCATCACAAAAAACACATTTTTGTATGATTTCTATTGTGTTGAATTTGTTAAGAAAATTTATGATCCAGATAGACTAGATATAATGTGGTCTATTTTAATGAATATTCCATGTGTACTTGAAAAAAAATGAGTCCTCTGTTATCAGATGGACTGTTCTATAATCGTAAATTAGGTCAGTTGGTTTATTGGGTTCCCCAGGCCTTCCATAGCCTTACTAAGTTCTGAGTACTTGTTTTATCAATTACTAATGAAGGACTGTTGAAGTCTTCAACTACAAAATGTGGATTTATTTTTTTTTCTTTTTCTCTTATCAGTATATCCTCCATATGTTTTAAAGCTCTGTCAATAGTTTTATGTGCTTAGATTCTTGGAGAATTGGCCATCTTACCATTAGGTCCATTTTTATCCCTATGGACATTCCTTGTTCTGCCGTTTATTCTAACGGATGTTAATGCAGCTTCTCCAGCGTTTTATCTAGCATGGAGATTTATGGCCCTACCGCAGAAACCACGTTTTCTGTTCTCATTTCTGTACCAACGTGGATATTTTCTCAGGATTTAGAGTTTCCTGTGAGCACCTGGCGTGATTTGTTTAGAAAAAGCCTAAATAATGCAAGATAGTATAAACTTCTCTATCTGCAAGTCACCTTGCTTACCAGCCAATCTGCTGCAACCACTTAGTTACCTATTGTTGCTGATTTCTTTTTAGTGTTCTCTGATATCTGCCCCAGGGAAGCAAGGGTTTATACGCTGCCTCTCCCTGAAGGTGCCTATTTCCCTCAAATATTACATTAGCTAGTTGCCCTGTGACCTCCTTTCTCTGATGATTTTAAGAAAAGATGTGCATTTAGAGTCTTTGTGCATTTTTGTTGTAAGGGTAGGAAAAACATTATTTTCAGTTCAGCATTTATATCACTGAATAGAAACTGGAAATCTCTACGTTTTAAGATTTTAGTGACTATATTGCTTAATTTCTAGAATATTTTTATTCTTATCTACTTAGATTTTTAAGTATCATATTATTATGTAAATGTGGTTCTAGTATTACAGTGATTCTAATAATCTCTTATATCTGTTGTCTTTCTTATTTTTGACAGTTTGTCATCCTTTTTGATCTATAATTTTGAATGTGAACTCATCTCCAGATCTTTTCATTTTCTTCCCTTTGTCTTTATTCTCACATATATACTAAACTGTGGAAATGACCTGCAGAACAATTTTCTGTTTACCTCCAAAGGAATTGTGAATAGAGTATAAATTTAGAGACTAGCCTAAGGTTTTTATTACTCATAAGTGATTTTTGCTTCTTTTTTATTCATAACCCTTGCTGCTTACTGCACTTCCTTAGATTTTCCTCAGCCACTTAGCACTTTTTCTAGGCCAATTTTCACTGACAAAAATCTTTTGAGATACCAGTTTTAAGGGCTCAGACATCTTCTTCTCATAGTTTCTAGATTACAGCTTTTTTCATGATACTCAAGCTCCAACTTTAGGTTCTGTAGAATGAACTGATACGCTTATATTGTCCAGCATAAACTTAAACTTTCCATGCTGGCTTGTTGGAAATTGTACCAGACTCAGTTTATATACCTCCCTAAATCCAGTTGACTGTGGTTTTCTAGTTAACTGTCATGATGACCTTCCAGGAAATTCATCTCACAAGAGGGATACTTGGGTGGTGATATTTATGGCAATGTCACAATTGCTAGGTTTCACCTGTGGTTCATTAGGAAATTAATGGATGCTACACTTGATCAGAATGGGTGAAAATGTTCATTATAAGCATTGTGATGAAGGGTAGCTGCTTTATTCCCTAGACAATACAGGTTAAGGATTTTTTAAATAATGTGACCAACTTTTGTAAATTTTGTAACTTTTATTTAGGCACGGCAGTACTTTTCATAGTAGCTCAGTCTGTCATATAAATTAACACTCTAAGAACCCACAGATGATCTGTGTGACAACTGATTCAGCATTTGCCAGAGATTAGTCTAAATACTTTTCAGAACAGACCTTTTAAAGACAGAAAGACAGGTTGATAGAGAAGTTGAGCTCTGGAGTCAAGCTGCCTGAGCCTGAATCCCATCTCGTTTGCTCAAAAGTTGTGTGAGGATTAGTAGTTTAAAACATTTAAATTCATTCTTATGTCACCCCTGTTCAATTTCATTCTCTCTCAATAGATGAATGTATGCATAGATATGTATATTTATTTATATATACTTATATATCATAATATATTAATACATATTTTTCTATTTTATCTATTAACATATACATACATATCATTAACATCACCAAGGTAAGTTCTATGATCGCATTTACAAATACTCTTCATACCTCATAAGAGACTTTTGAGCCAGTTTATAATAACTAGGAGGTTTCTTATTAACTCATCATCAATCTTCAGTTTTAGGTTTTTCCTCAGCAATGTTTGCTTCCTTTTCTATGTTGACTATCATTCTCTTTGATAGAAAAGCTGACACAAAACATCTGAAGAGTTTTCCTATTTATTCTGTTGTTTATTTACACAGCTAACACCAACCTATTTCTTCCTTCTCCAAATACTCCATCGGATGGATTTTTTAACCAACACTGTTTTTTGCCAGGTTTCCAGTGAATATGATAGACAAATTTAAAAACAGATAATGTAAAACATATATTAGATGTTTAAGCCAGATTTAACGAAGGAAGCACTAGAATAGGAGCCCAGGCCTTCAGATTTCTCATGCAGGGTTTATCTTTTACTCATTATGTGAATTTTGGGAAATCACCTAACTTAACACCTATCATATAAACATAAAGGGTTGGTATTTGAGATAAATGGTAATTTTCTCAATGTATGCTTAGGCACTAATTTTTTGAGGAGTGAAATATTATATTTTTACTTTGAATAATGTAAAAATTTGAAATGTTCAGAGACTAGCATAGGAGACATGCATAAACTTTCTCCAGAATTAGTAACGATTAGTAGTTATGTCAAATAAAAATAAAATAAAAATATGACACAAAAAATTAAATAGCTCTTTTCCCTTCTCAGTTATATACATTATTTTGTCCCTTAAAACATAAATTGATTTCATGCTTTCTAACTTAGGTACTTCCATAGGGATCTCTAAGAGAATCTATTAACAGACTCTTGACTACAGAGAACAAACTGAGAGTTACTGGGTGAGAGGTGGATGAGGGATGAGTTAAATGGGCAATGAGTACAAAGGAGGGCACTTGTGATAAGCACCTGGTGTTGTGTGTGTTGCATCACTAAATTCTTCACCTGCAACTAATACTGCACCGTGTTAACAAGCTGGAATTCAAATAGAAACTTGGGGGAAAACACTTGTTTTATTTTAATGTACATAGCATACCTATAACTTTATAATGTGCTTCACCCTCAACATTAAAATTCTGAAATGTATGTTAATACATATACTAATTGGTTTTCACTAAGAAGTATGTTCTATGAATATCTCATATAGGATACTTCATCAATTGGTGCAAATATTGTTTTTACTTTTTATAATTACACAGAATTCTTCAATAAATACTTATTTGTCCAAACTTCCAACTTATATTTAGCAGTGCTATTAGAAGAAATGAAAGTAAAATGATTTCTAATGAGTTAGAAACCTGTATTCTTTTCTGAAATACTTTCTGTATTGAATGCAGCAAATCGATTGCTCCATATTGAGGGTAGAAAAATGTCACCTTCTCTCTTCTGCCAGATATGCAGAAATATATCAAAAGGTTTCATACATCACTGGGAACAATTGAAAACAACTCTACCAGATCATTTGTTGATAATAATCTCTTATTATCACACACAGTTGTGTTTCCAGATGAGTTGTTTAATTCATCAACATTTATTGGATATCTACTGTGTGCTTTTACTGATAGCAAAAAAGAACATAGCACAGATATCCTTTAAAAGGATAGATTATTCAACTATAGAATATGTGTTGCATGATTTCAGAATGAAACTGAGGAAGAGAGAACTTCACATGAAATAGTTACAGAAGTGTTTATTTGAGAAAGCGGTTTGAGCCACACTTTGATATTTGGCTAAGAGAAGCAGAAAAGAATGGAGTTGCCCATTATATGTAGGGACATTGAAAATCCTAATCTGTAGATAGTAAAGTAGACTGTGCATAGAAGAATTTGGAGCAGAGGTTTTGGATGTGGAACAGATGAAGATAGACAGGCCACACTTTTATACAAAGCTAAAAATTCAGGGCTTTAATTTTTAGTGACAGGGAATTTCTGGAAGAAAAGACTATTTTAAGAAAATGATATGATATAATTAGTGTTATATAGGTGTATTTGATAGATTATGATGGTGTTTGATCATACATATATTTCTCTACAAAATTTTATACTTTTTGTGCCCTATTAGGTTTGAATTCAGGTGTGTTAACTGTATGATAAACATGTATATTAATTGTATTATGAATCAGTAATATCTTTAGAACTTGGAAATACTTATTTTGTTTAGATAATCAGGTCACTTGGAATATGATTTCAAACATTATCCATTTTTTTTAGATTTGCACAACATTCCAATTATGGTTTTTATGTAGTATCAGGATCATAATAGTGAAAAACACTGTAGGGTTTTTAGAGTCTCTATATACAAATTGATACATTTGATACAGGTGTTTTTTTGCTGATATATACACTTTTAAACCTGTCAAAAATCTCAGTTAAAATTCATGTTGAGAATCCTATGAGCTTTCTAATGTTACAGTTTTGATCAAGTACATTTGGATGTAATGAGTACAAATTATTCATAAAAATATTTCCCTTTTATACAGATGGCTTTTAACACTTTAAAGAAATAAACCCTGACATAGGCTTCCCAGCACAACATGAGATTTTAGAATCATTTAAAAAAATCTATTTTTCTTGCTTATTCCGTAAGGTGAAGCTGCAGAAGGGAGATGTTGATTTGTCTCTACTCTTCATGTATGTGACTAGCATGCTAGGTGAACTTGATGTATTAAGTTTTAAGGTCTACTGGAGTTATGAGTTTCCATCTTTTCCCTGTAACATTCATAAAAAGAAAAATACTTGATAAAATAATTTAGAAATTTGTATGGGTGGCTCAGTGAAGCATCCAATTCAGGCTCATGTCATGATCTGACAGTTTGGGAGTTCAAGCCCTAAGTTAGGCTCTATGGTGACAGCTCAGAGACTGGAGCCTGCTTTGGATTTTGTCTCCTTCTTTCTCTTCACCTCCTTCACTCACTCTCTCAAAAAATAAACAAACATGCGGGGGACCAGCCCACGCACCAGAGTCTAAGGGTCCCTGAGTAGGGGGTTGGTGTCGGCGAAATATCTACAAGAAAGAACACAGACAAAGTGAATGGTGGAAGAGACCACACTTTACTGTGAAACTTGGTGTCTTATATACCATAGGTGATTACATCTTTCTTTTAATGATTACATTGTTTGCAACTTCTTAGGAATCTCATGTTTCAGAAAAGATCATTGTTTTCACGGGAGAGAACAGAACGTCAAAGACAGGAATGAGGTACAATACAGAAGATCAAAAAACATAATTCATCACTCAAAATACATCAGCGAGGGTCTTATTTTGCGTATATAGTGTAATATTAACCGAAGCTTATGACAAGGGTATTTTTCTTGAAAGGTGAACAATAGTCTGTGAGTAAGATGCCTCTAACTAGGGAGGAAGTTTCAATCAGAAAATCTGCCCATTTACTGAAACCACAGTCACCAAGAGGCATGAATAATAGGAGAGCTAACCCCAGTCTCTGATCCACTTAGGTCAAGCAGTCAAGTGCACACATTTTCAAGTAGGAGAAGCAGGGTCCCAATAGGCCACACAGCACTGCACCCCAGTCTCCCAGGACCTATGTTCTTTTGTCCTGATCCTCAAATGGGGGGAGGGCCAACCGTTATCCAGGGTAGCGCCTTCCTAGACAAAGCTAGGGACTTTGCGATTACATACGCTCCCCCCGGAGGCTTTGCTGTCAGAGTGGAATCACCTCCGCAGGCTTTTTGGCTGGATGGGCCCCAACATAAACATTAAAAAAATAAAAAGAAAGAAATTTGTTCTGTACTTTGATAAAAAGCATGATTCTTAGATAAAAAGTAAAGCATCAAAGCAGGGAAATGTTTCCAGTATTCACTATCTCTAGCACATAAGCAGAATATAGTGAATTAACACCCATAAAGTAGACCATCTCATAGGGTAACCAACTAAGTTTTAAAATAAAGTCCCATGCCTCAGAAACTCCTTCCTTCCCAGGCAAAATGACATAATACTCATAGAATTGTTGACACACAGAAAGGTTAAATGTCAAATAAAGTTTATATGAAAAGAAAATATAAACATTTTTTTTTCCTTTAAAACTCTTAGAAATAATTCTAGCAATATTATCTGGTTGTAAGGGTGAATTTTTCCACCAGTTAGAATACTTATCAAAATGGGCATTTAATGTGAGTTTGAAGGTTCATTATAGTACAAGGATATAGTGGTTGAATATTTACTATGCTCTCAAAGTTAGGATTGTAATTTTTATATCTTGGTATAGCCATGGCATGCCTAGAAATAAATGATTATGGAACATTTTGGATTGATAGAAAGTAGAGGTATTGTGAGATTAAGCCTAATTTTAAGGTGGACATTGAAGCTCCTAGCAAAATAAGAATATTTTTTTCATAAAGTAACATTGGGAACAAGATTTTCAGGAAAAGACTGTTTCTAAACAATTTTTCTCATGTTTTTATGAACAGTACTTAGTATGTAGGTAGGCAAATGTTTAGTAAATTTATTGTTATTTCTCTCACTTTTTTTTACGAGGCAGTTAATAAAAGAGAAAAGTTATTTTCAAAAGATACCCTATCTTGGGAAAGGCTTATGAAGATTTCCCAAAAGATTCTTTTGAGTTAATTTTAGATGGAGAAATTGTCTAAAAATGCTCTTGTACCAATACATAAGAGACACATTTTGCTGATTTCTAATCATCTGAGACAATTTACGGTAGAATTATCTTCAACCATGAAAGGATGTGGAAGAGAGCCCATGAGTCTAACTAGATGTAAATTTTACTCAGTGGTTTAAACCACATTCCAAGTTTAAATTGTGATTACTTAAGTCAAAATTAAAAGTGCATTAAGACAAAAAAACACGAAAAACAATATTTTTCTACACTAAAACATAATATATTGTTGATTTCCTAAAATTGCATCCTATTCTGAACTAACATTCTTATCAATACGCAGTACACAGGTTAAGCCATGCTGCTCGGCATTAGCCTTTGACTCATTCCCAAATCATTAGAAGTGATTTAGGATTTACTATATTACTCCATTTCTACCATCACAGATTCCTGTGTGATATTTGTCATCTAAGGCACAGAAGTCACTGCAACAACAGATTTCACTTCTTCTATCTCCCCCTCCAGTTTATGTCCATTAAATGATAAGTAATCTCTCTAAAATTTATCAGACAGTATCTGAAAAACATATCATGGATCTTTCTTTCCTTCTGTAGAAATTAAGACTCTTCCTAACCTCCATCTTAATTCTCATTTCTCTTCAGCACAAAATCTCTAATCTGGGAAGGTTAGCTTCCACATTCTTTCTAATTTTTATTTTTAAATTAACATTTATTCCATATTTTTTTTAATTTTTAAAAAGTTTCCTTTACTTTCAAACTTTTATTTCATTCCAACCTACAATATATAAGTATGTTAATGTACTTCTCAAATTCTAAGTTATTCTCCCTATCTATATTTACCCTCATAGATAAATCTATTTAAAATTTATAATTGGACTCAGATCTACTTGATTATTTTTCCCCAGGTGTGTACTGTAATAGGTTCCCCCAAACTAGCATTTATACTTTAAATATATAAAAGCTAGGTCTTGTATTTTTATTGTCATCATTTGCATACTAGAACACTGCTAGATGCATCTTCAAGTTGGTAGTGTATTTACTGATCTATTGACTGAAATAGAAAGCTGTTTCTACACCATAGCTAAGAGTATGAAGTTCAGGACAAAGATAAATTTTTTGTTAGTGCCACTAAAATGAACCGAAGCACAAAAGTTAGAGCTAAGACAAGATGCTAAATGCTCATTCTTTTTAGTCACCACTGAAGAGCTTTAGGATAAATTGTGTTTGTTTCCTGAACTTGCATGGGTTCCATTTCTCTCTGTGACTTCAGATAGTCACTCTGTAGATCTCTCTTCTCAGTTCAGAAATGGTAGGTCACTGTTTTTAAAAGTAGAGCTAAGGACTCTTAGGAATTGAACACTGTCAAGTATAATACGGCATTTAAAAAATAAAATTTTTAAAAAGATGAAATTGTATGCCTAGTTTTATAAAACTATGTCAACAAATTTTTTAAATATGAAAACCAAAAGACAAAAAGTTGAAAAAAATCATATTATAGATAGAAAAAATGTGAAGCACTCATAATTTTAAAATGTTAAATAATTCCCTGGAAAATTGGGGTAAGGAATTAGAGTGACATTTCATAAACTATGTGTGTATATATGTGTACATGTATATGTATATGTGGGAGTTAGAACCAGATGAGTAGGAGAGAGAGAGACTTTTCAGTACATATCTATTTGTAATCTTTGTAATTTTTAACATACAAATGAATTATTTTACAAATGTAGACAAATTGACTTAGGTCATTTACAAACAATGCATCTATATATAAAATATATATTACATAAATTACATGTCTATAAGCTAATTGGATATCTTATATATATCATGTACTTTATATATATTGGGTGTTACATATGCATGCATATGTAAATGTGTGTATGCATACATTTGTATATGTAAATATATACTATACAAGTGTTTATATACATGTATGTTTATATTACACACATTGAATTGGATATACATATTGTGTGTGTGTATATATACTGCATGTATATATAATGCAGTGCATATATATGCACATATATAGTATATAGGGTATATATCTATATTTTTATATATGCACACATATGTATGTATGTAACATAAAAATCTATATGAACAAATGTTTAAAAATACATGTATATGTATATATAAACAGTGTTATACATGTATTTCAATATATAATATATATACAGAGAAGAAGTTTTGACTCCTCTGTATTCATTATGATAATATATTAAAATTAGAACTGAGACTGGAATCTATGTTTTATATAATTCTAGAATTATTTCCATATTCTTATCTGTAAACAAATCATATTTTTATTTATATAATGGGACTTTATATTTCCATTCTTAAAGTCCTTTTTGTAACATTTATTATTTCAACAAAATGTTTTCATTTGCTATTTTTCTTAAGTACTTCCAATTTATTGCATTGCAGCATCTCTAATTACATTTAAGGTTTTAATTCTTGTTCCTTATCAACTTTTTATGTCCTATACCATCCATAGGTAAGACATTTGTTCCTTTGGCCTCATTCTGGTTTGCTATAGTTCTAAAGTCACCAAGACAACTTTAACTTTGCATTTTTATCACTTTTATCAGTTTTTTTCCCCAAGTGTGTTTCCACTATGCCTGGTTTTTACTGGCACCAGTGTGGATTATTACACTGAAAATTTGCATGGGAAATATCAGAAATGACATTTTCTAAAATTCCCTCTGGAAAAATGTTAAAAATAGCACAGCCATTTCTATAATATCAATTTACTTATATGGAAATTGCATCAGAGGTTTCAGTCTACTCATAAAGTCTAAGAATTTATTGAGGGAGCCAAAGTTAGGTTTTATGAAAATAAATGAGTAAACATTACAAATATTTGTAAGAAGGCTTTGGAATGCCAAATCTAAATCATAAACATTTTAATAATACGAAAGTGATTTTCAAGTTTCAGAGATGTATGTATGATGTGGTAAAGTAAACATGGCTACAGATTTTTTGCTTTTCCTCCCATTTAGAGGTGAGGTCTAAGTTGTTCTTATCTGACTAGAATGGCCTCAGTCACTTATTTGATCAATAGGAGGTTGTGGACTTCCAGAGTTCTGAGACTTTCAAGGTTAGGTCATTCTAGTCTTATAATCTCCACCCAGACCTCTTGAGATGTTTGCTGGAGGTGGACAGAAGGAGGAGAGTAAGAAACCTGACCAACCTGAGGCCACTGTGCCGTAAAGTCCATGCTGTAAAGAGGGTCAAGGTATATACGTGGAGAGGCCTCAAAGAGATAGAATGTGTGGCTGGTCTTGGGTGTTTCAGAGAACGAGTTTAGGCGTCAGACATGTGAGTGTGGACTCCGTATTGAACATTTCATCCCTAGAATGTGTGAAGCTGAGAGGAAACAGGAACCCACTTGTTAAACAGAATTGAGGCTCTAAATACAAACATCTGTGAAAAGGCAGCCCAGAACAAAATCTGTTAATGTCTTTGTTCAGAAGAACATGCAGAAATTTGAGAAACCTATGGGCAGTTGCCTCCCAACACTGACACAAGTAACTGTATGTGTGATAATTTCACATGTATAATTGAAAAGGAGACAGTGAGAATGAATAAAGGAATACATTACTACATTTTATTGGCCTGGAAGGCAATAGCTGTCCACTCATAATGTGAAGTATAATTTCTTTGTGAAACTCTGAAAAGCCATTGAAACTGTCATTTTCTAAGCAAAACAAATGAATAAACAAAAAGCAAAACCAGAGGTATAGATAAAGAGAACAAGCTGTTAATTTCCAGAAGGGAGGGTTGTGGGGTATGGGCAAAACAGGTGAAGGAGAGTGAGAGAGATAGACTTCCAGTTATGGCATGAATGTTACCAGAATAAAAGGCACAGCATAGGGAATATAGTCAATGATATTTAATAGCAATGTGTGGTGACATATGATAGCTGTGTTTGTGGTGGATCATAGTGTAACATACAGAGATGTTGACTCACTATGTTGTACACCTGAAACTAATGTAACATTGCGTGTCAACTACATCAAATTTAAAAAAATTAACTGTCATTTTCTACATGTGACTTCTGATAAATCATGAGTTTTATCTAGTATGTGTAAAAAGTGAGGTTAATTCAGAAAATGATTCTATTTTATCTCTAAATAATATCAGTGTGCTTTGGAGTGGTAGAATAACAATATTTAAACAACAAAATGTAAAAGGCAGTTATTTATCTTAAAATCCCAGATATGGAATGTATAGATAACTTACCCTAGATTACTGAGATGCTAAAGGAACCAGCAGTTCCAGACCAGTAATCTTAGGAAGGAAATAAGAATCTGTCTATTAGCAAAAATCCTATGATAGTTGTCACTGTGGGATGTTTCACCATATTAATAGCATTCACTGGAGAATAATATCAACAGAAGAAAGGTGCCTGGGTGGCTCAGTTGATTAAGTGCCTGACTCTTGATTTTGGCTCAGGTCATGATCTCACGTTCATAGGACTAAGCCTCACATCAGGCTCTGTGCTGACGATGCAGACCTTGCTTGGGATTCTCACTCTCCCTCTTCCTCTTCCTTTCTCTCTCTATCTCTTTCTCAAAATACATAAACATTAAAAATACATCAACTGAGGATGTGATGATAAATATGCATATTATATAGTTGAATTAAGTTGCTATGAAACTCAGCTTTGCATACGTACAGGTATGTGATGGAGAAGAATTAAACTCTTTGTCACTGTATCACTATAAATCAAGAAGTAAGATAATTTTTGTTATTTTGATAAGTTATTAATTTATGAACTGTGGTGTAGACTGGAAAAGGCTTATCAAGATCCTAGGGTTGTAAGTTCTAAAGCAAAATGTTCTTCTCAAAATGTTAGCGTTTGCATCTGAATGCAACGCTATACCCATCCTACTTCCTGAGAACTGATGGCAAATAACATGCCTGTGACTTTTTGTTCAGTGCTGGATACAAGCTCTGAAAATAGTGAATATTATCAACTCATGGACACTGATTATATATCTTTTCAGAACACTGTGTAGAGAAATATGCTGTGACTAAAGTTTCCTGGCTTTGGAGGGAAGAGATTCTCATATAATTTCTGAGCTGAAAATAGATCTTAAAAATATCATGATGAAGGCAAAATACCATATGACTTTACTCACATGTGGAATTTCAGAAACAAAAGAAAGAAAAAGGCAAACCAAAAAAAGAATCTTAACTATAGAAAACAAATTGATGGTTACCAGAGGGGAGGTGGGTGGAAGGAGAAGTTAAATAGGTAGGTAACGGGGATTCAGGAGGGCACGTGTTGTGATGAGCACCAGGTGTTGTATGTAAAGGCTGAATCACTAAATTGTACACCTGAAACTAATACAACATTGTATGTTAACTATACTGGAATTAAAATTAAAAAAATAATGATATCTATGATTTTAAGTGACATATTAGTGTGTCTTGGTGATATATTTAGAATCATGGAGAGCATGAACTTGCTTCTTCAGAGAAAAACTACTAGAATTTGTCTTGTTAAACATGCCATGACTTTAAAAATAGTTTTTTAAGACTATATTATAACGCATTAGTATGTAATATCTTTGAAATATGTATGTAACAAGGTTTCTAAAGAGTAAATAAATTATATTGGGTTTGACTTCTATAACACAAGTATTTTCTTTGCTCTTCAGAACCTTTGTGGCACATAACTGAAAATCACATTTAAATTATATATAACAGAAGATGAAAAGTCCTTTCCAGGCTAAATTCTTCTTCTTTTTTAACTCTGGAAATACATCTTTTATTAATATTCCATACATTCTTTCAACGTTGCACACACACACAGTACCAGAAGACAGGGCATTGTAGCGCTGGTAAGCTTGATTAGGGAAAGGAATTTTTACTTTTTATGTTGAATTTTTGAACAGGTTGTTTTTATCATGTAATCATGATGAGGCATGTCTGAAAACTTACTAGGTAATGAATGAACCTGTTTGCTGGTAACACCTTCGAAACCTCTGGCTAATCCTACCTAGAGATATATAAAGTTTTTGTTTCTTTGATTTTTCTATCAAGCTGTCATTGTGTTTTATTACCTCTTATGAGACTAATAATTCCTCTTCAGATTTAGCTAGAGACATATCTTTGGCCAGACCAATGAGTTGGTTAGAATGGAGGCTGATTTCTCTGACTTATTTTGCTTAGCATAATACACTGTGGGAAATAGTATGGAAGTTCCTCAAAAAATTAAAAAACTATCCTACAACCCAGCAATTGCCCTACTAAGCATTTGCTGAAAAGATACAAAAATACTGATCAGAAGGGGCACATACCCTGTGTTTATAGCAGTCCTATCAACAACAGGCAAATTATGGAAAGAGCCTAAAACATCCAATGACTGATGAATGTATAAAGGGTATGTGGTATACATACAATAGAATATTACTTGGTGATCAAAGTAATCTTGCCATTTGCAACAACATGAATGGAACAGGCTAAATTTTTCCTAATTATAATATACTCATTAAATTAGCCTCTGTATGTAGCACAAATTTTCTTTAGTGAGAAATCATTGTTATTTTCAGGCCATTTATTTATTTATTTATTATTTATTTTTAATGTTTATTTGGAGAGAGAGAGAGAGAGAGAGAGAGAGAGAGAGAGAGAAAGAGACAGAGTGTGAGCCAGGAAGAAACAGAGAGAGGTAGACACAGAATCTGAAGGAGGCTCCAGATTCTGAACTGTCAGCACAGAGCTCCATGTGGGGCTCGAACTTATGAACCTTGAGATCATCACCTGAGCTGAAGTCAGACACTTAACCATCTGAGATACCTAGACACCCTTATTTATTTTAAATCATAGCTCCCAGAACTATAATGGAACCACCAAAATTTTACGCTGAGTTGTTGGGCATTAGGGTTTTCTAATTTAATGGAATGAAGTGTTAAGAAACAAAGCCCAATGGTTGTGAACATTCACCTATGGCAATTTGCCATACAGGAATCGTGACGAATGATGTTGTATAATTTTATCCTGGTCATTTACGTGAGAACACTTTTATTATTAACATTACTAATAACTATTAATTTAAATACATTTTATTTTTATTATTTAAAAAATAGAAATTTTATGCTCCTAAATTTGTTGTTTTTTTATGCCCTCCAAATATCCAGTGGTTGTTTAAAATTTGAGAAGTACTCTTCTGAAGCCTCTCTAGTGACACCATTATGATGGGACCCTAGGGCACCTCCTCTCTGAGCATGGATCCTTTATTAACAGTCAGATTTTACTTATACACCAAAAGTCCATGCAAATGTCTCTTTACCCTCTGTTTTTTTCTTGGCCACATTTATTAGCAGTTTTAAAACTGTGTAGACCATTAATGTGTATATACCTTTCAGGTCTTTTAGGTTAGTTTAATAAAACATTAAGTGCCTATTAGGTGTAAACTATATATCAAACCTTCTTTTTCATTCATTTTTGTACATAGGAAGAGAGAAGTAGCACACATGCTAAGTGCTGTTCACAAAAGGGAGGAGAGGAGTATGTGATTCAGGGTTTGATCAGAGAAGAACTCATAGATGTGATATAGAATGAGAAGTGTATAGTAGGGATTTGATCTTACACAGTCACGGTTGCTAGTTAAATGCTTTACATGTGGCTGCTGTTCTGGCATCTGGAGCCTGGTCTGAAGTTCACAGGACAGACATTTGGTAAGAAAAGATGGATATGAAGCAGGGGAGAGCCGGGATGAACGAGAATCTGTATGTAAACTGGAATCCATGTTGACCTCTCAGTGTCCACAAGGTTCCCACTTTAGTGATAATATTGACCTGCAGTAAAAGCTGGCAACTAAATGTATACCTGGCCTAGGAATCAGAGAAGCTGAAGAAGATTTGGTTGGGGCAGAAAGAGCTGCAGTTAGGTGCTACCTTATGCCAACAAGATGGGTATGAGGTCCAAGACAATATAAATGAGCTGTAGCACAGCCTGACCCTACATCAGTCTTCAGAGTGTAAACATGACTGATACTTTAACTGTTCATTCCAGAATTTACACAAAAATATCATATCATTCATCTAGCCAAAAGCTGTAGGAAGAAAGGATTATCAGAAACACGGTTTCAGCTTAGCTAAGTTGGCACAGTACAAAGTCACCATAAGGAAGAAATCACTATGGGAAAGAAGCTAGTGAAATTTTTCTAGACTATTGTTCAGAGTGTCTCTGGAGAGGGACATCATGTCTGAGGAGATACAATGGTATCCATTCTAATTCTGATTGGTACTTAAATACAGTGAGCAGTGGAATATACAGCTGGGAGGAATAGTAGCTATAAAAAAATTCAGATTATATGTGGGAGGCAGGGTCCTGACAAGCTCTTATTGGGATTTCATAAGATGTGTCCGTAAAATCAGGGCCCGTGGATGTGATGACACTACATAGGGCGGGACCAGGACAGATTCATGAAGCATAGGGACCTCCAAAAGTCAGTGGATATTGACCTTTGGATGGAGGTTGTTTGGTTTAGAAGTTGGAAACATAGATTTAGGGTTCAGGAAGTTTGATTCCTTTCTCTTCCAACCATTAGCCCTATGATTTTGTATTACATAAGGGAGGAGTTTGCTAAAAAGGGATTATGGAATGAGCACACACAAAGCAGGAGAAATTTTACAACTAACTGTTAGAACTTCTCAGGGTTCAGCATGAGGCCACAAGATCACAGACCTGAAGGGGACAGAGGGGACTAAGGAGTGGTGTTTCAGTGCTTGGATCCAAGATTGAGGGAACGTGATTTCCTCAGCATCATCCTGCTGAATCTGCAGGCTAACCAGGATCAGTTCTCAGTTCTGCTTTTTCTTTGTCCTTGGTTTGCCTATCTATTATTTTTCCCTGCCCTCAGACAGAGAGATACTCTATAATTTTTAGTAAGAAACAGTGGCTGGCCTCTTTACTGAGGTAATGACATCGGGACTGAGCCATCCAGGTGCTCCTGGGTATAATAGCTTTCCATCTCTTTCTGGAGGACTTACTCAAAAGTCCATTTTAATAAGTTGTACCATTAACATGCATATTTTAATAAACTGATTCAGTTTTCAATGTCCTATACAACTACAATAGCAAGCTACATTAAAATTATTTTTCTACCAGTTCTAAATGAACATAACTAATGTCTGAATATCACAGTTTTATACAGGCTTATTCTATGGGTAGAGGATTGCTGAAAAACTATCAACTAAACAGTACATTTTTCATGCATCTAACCTATGTGATGTACAACATTCATAATAAAAATATTTTAAATAAAATCCAAAATGTAAATGCTATTTAAATATAGCAGAGGACTTATTTCTATAAACAAGTATATAGTTGGCAAAAGGGCATAATTGTGTTTCAGGAAATACCATAAAAGTTTTAATACTAAATCAACTTGGGCATCTCAACTTGTGTTTTAGCCAGTTGAGTCTTTTTTTTCTTGTCTAGAAAATGGGGATAAGAATGTCTGATTATTTATATTTTTGAAATACTAGACATCAAAATACACCTTTTTCTTAGCTCATATTTCTCTTCTTGTAACTTGTATGTTATTAAATAATACTTTGATATGATAAATACTCAAGTTCAATTTTATCAATAGATACTCAGGCTTAAAGGCAGGAAGTTGATTAAAATGGCTTCCAGATCATTTGATTTCACTTTAAAATATATTACAAAATGGTTACATTAAAATGTATGACTCCTATTTTACTTTGATCATACTTTTTTTTTGCCCCAAGGTGTTATAATGGACTATTATTCAAATATGAAGGCAATTCTAGGAAACACTGGTAAAAATCACAAAGTTGTTTTTCCCTATTTAAAAAATAAGCAATACTTTCCTTTTAATAAATTATATTTTAGGATTCTAGAATTTTACTCTTATAGAAATAACTCTCCTGAAATTGTCCTGTCACCTAAAGAAGTAAGATTTATGGGTCTTTGGTCTGTCTACAGAATAGAAAATTAAAATCTAATAATTTTACTTATAATAATAACTACAAAGGTTGAATCATAACTATGAGCAAAGAACTATGGTTCCGTTGGGATAGGGAATGGAACTGAAATATTTTCTATTACAAGTGATTGTTCAAGTGCCTACATTAGTAGAAAAAAAATACTACAACCAGAATTTTCTAACCCAAGATCTATTGGTCTAGTTATTTCACATTGCAAAAGCAGGGGTGAGTAATCAGTTATTGGTAGATCAAAGTAGTCTAGTGTCTAAGATATAGGAAACCTCATAATTTATAAAGACGCAATATTAGAGCATTAATTGTCTTAATTTGGGTTTATTTAGATTTATAAAGGCAATTTTGGTTTCCTCTTGTCAATAATTCATAATAAAATGATAAATGGCTGATTTTATAGATGTCTTAAATTCAAAAAGGCAGTTGTCTTAATGACTTTAAGTGAATGACACAATAATTACTTTTGTAATTATAAATATTTTCTTATGATTTAATTTTATAGCATCATAATCATATTAAAATGAGATGGATATTGAAATCAGAAATTATAATAGTAATTTTTTTTCTAAATATTACTAGGTCAGTAATATTGTTACTAAACTCTTGACATTAATAAATAGATGTATTTATCTTCACAAGAAGTAGGTACTGTGAATTATATAGTCGTTCATGTTGAACTTTGAAGGGATAGTTGAGTTTGTTTGCTTTTAAATGGGAATACTACACATTTCTCTCTCAATCCAGTCTGTACACAGAGCTGCTAACAAACATCACGTCACTCCCCTACTTCAATCCGTTGATAGCTTCCATGCACAGAAGAACGAAACCTATACTTCTTATCAAGACTGCAAAAGCCTTATATGACCTGCCCCTGACACTTTCTCACTAAGCTCCAGCCATACTGACCTTTCTCTGCATCTTTGAACATGCCAAACATTCCCCATCTTTCAGCCTTTGCACTTGGTCCTCCTTTCCCAGAATACTACCCTGCTCACCCCAATTTTGTTTGGTTCTGTTTTCTTACCTGAGTCCAATTCCAATATCACAAACCCCTAGACTTAGTGTAAATGAGACACCTCACCTCACAGCCTGTAACATGCCATCCAATACCATTTTTTTCTTGATGTTTACGCTTACCTAAAATTATCTCATTCATTCATTTGTTGACTTAGTTCACCAATAGGATGTGAATTTTATGAGAACAAGCCCCATTTCTGTCCTGTCACCATCTGTTCCCAGCACCTAAGAAAGGGCAGATAGTTTCTCAGTTCTAATGTGCATTAGTAATGGAAATCAATCAAGATCTATTCTTTTTCTTAAGCCTACAGCTGAAATAAGGACGTATCTCCAGCGGCCATTTTGACTGGGGGATCAGTCAGTTAAATGAAACCATGAGCTTTATTCACTTTTAATGTGATTTTCATTAGGCTTCTTTAGTCAATTCGATCAAACAACTCAATTAGCTGCATTTGTTTTCTTAGGGTGCTATGTTAAAAAAAAAAAGATAAAGAAAAATTGAATCACCTCAGTAATTCCTAACCAAAGCCACATTAACTTGAGAAGAGGAAAATGAAGTCTGTCAGACGTGTTGCACATCCGTACAAACACACTGTTTCGGCTGTCCTGTGGCATGTGCTGTTTTCTTTCTGTCTTGCTGTGGCTCCCTGGATTGTACTGTCCTCCAAGCAGCTCAGCATCTCTTCCTCAAGATGCTGGTTTTGTCACGGCTGCTGCCCCGTCACTCACTGTCAGCACCACAGGCACAGACTGGTCTCTGCCAAGTCTCAGTTGTATACACCTAACCAAGTCCTCGAGACCCCTGTGTGGGCCAGAACTCTCAGCCTTAATGAAGGAGAATGAAGGTATACTCTCTTCTGCCTGGGGTATTGCTATGTCCCACAAGTTCCTAGGCAGAGCTGCTTGGGCTCTCAACATTTCAAGAGTTTTCTTTCTTTATTGGATTTGTTGTTGACATCGTAATGGTGTGTGTTTTAAAATTTGTTAGCCATTTTAGTATTTTACTGATAGTGTCTCTGCAGGATTCAATGTATATCCACGAGGGCTGTGCCAGATGACAGAAAAACTTGAGGGAGATAGATTTTATGCTCAGAATCCTGCCTTCTCTCTGTCTCTAAGAAATTATTCTAAGCCAAGTTTGTTTGTTGTTTGTTTTTCTGCCATTGACCTTCATCCAGTTACACCCCAGGCATCCTCCTCACCCCAGAGCCCTGATAACCACAGTTCTTCAGGCACAAGGCAAGTCTCAATCTTAAGGATTGCTTGATATCAAGTTGAGATTCCTGTTATTTACAAGTAGTTTAGTTAAAACAGTAAGTTTCTGTATTTTTGATTCACTCGAATCTACTTAAACACTTGTGTTATATGTCAAAATTTAAAATATCATTCGTTTAGATAAGATTTCTGTCCTCAGGGTTGTTTGGAGACAAACATTCAGTCAGAGAACAAATTAGCAAAATAACTAAGGTTGTTAGTACTATAAAGGAAATACACTGAGTCCGTCATAGTTTTATTCTGCCTAAGTTGAACCTTTTTTAAGAGTAGGAGTAGGAAGTTCTTTTGACCAAAGGTCTTTGCAGCCTTCTACTCACAAGAACTTAAACAAGCTCCCTTAGCTTCACTCATATTAACATAATAAGATATTATTTTTATAAATCAAACCCTTCCTTTTTATTAAATCAGACATTTTGAGACTGAAATAAGAGAGTTTTTTTTTTCATTGCTATTTGTGAAGAACATTGCAAATATTAGTTGCTGTCCAGCAGAATTTTGGGGTCAGAAATCAACATTTTTTTATAGGTTAACAATAATTTCATAAGAGATTTCTTAGAGTGCTCTGGGGAGGATTCTGAGGCTGTTATATAAGGGATCAGTGGGAAAGACTGTCATTATCTGACACTGATGTAGGAGCAGCAAGGAAGAAAGGTCCTAGAGGTCCTAATATCAAGATAAAAGTACTGCATGCTAAAGCACAGACAAAACTGAATTCCTGCCAACAAAAAGCTTGGAGTCTACGATAGATAATTGGAAATACATCATGTGTGTCCTGGATCACTTTAAGGACATGGGAGTACACCTGACTAATAACAATAGAAATCATTGAAAGATTTTATTGTCTCTACATCATTTGTTTCTTGCCATGTGATTTAGACCATCATGACCCAACCCAATTTAGGGTTTGCTAAAGTTTATAAATTGAGCTATCACAACTATTGATCTTAGTAGGATCTTCTCATCTTGTGCCAACCCCTTAGCCAAAAATGAGAGAAAAGGAAAATGTTGATATTTTCTTGTACAAAGCATTTCCTTGGTATTGATATTCACTTTAGATCCTAACCAACTCTTTTCAGTCCATGTATGAAACCCTCAGTGACCTATATTTTATGTATCATTGGGAAAAGGGACATATCTCATTCTTTCTAACGTCTCCATCTTCTACTCTAGAGCAGTGGTTCTCAAAGGCAGGAAGATAATTTTGCACCCCAGGGGACATTAGATAAAGCCTGAAGATAGTTTGGAGTGTGATAACTGGTGAGAGGGTGAGAAGTGGTGGTACATCCCACGGCATCCGATGGGATGAGGAGAGATGCTGCTAAACATTCTCTAATGCTTAGGACAGACTCTCAAAACAAAAGTATTATTTGGTCCCAAATGCCAATGAGGTCAGGCTTGAGAAATCCTTAAGAGAAAAGTTTGCCTCGTATCAAAATTCCAAGGCCATTTGTGAAGTTTTTTTTGGTTTTTGTTTTTGTTTTTAAAGGACAGGGGTACTTGGGTGGCTCAGTTAGTTAAGTGTCTGACTTCAGCTGAGGTCTTGATCTCATTGTTTGTGGATTCCAGCCCCATGCGGGGATCTGGACTGACAGCTCGGAGCCTGGAGCCTGCTTCAGATTCTGTGTCTCCCTCTCTCTCTACCCCTCCCCCACTCACACTCAGTCTCTCTCTCTCTCTCTTTCAAAAATAGATAAACATTAAGAAAAAAAAAGGACAAAAGGAAGCCCTTTATGCAGATGACTGGTCATTTACAACTATTTTTGAGATTAAAAAAAAACTGGAAGAAGAGTAGTAAAGTTATCTCTAAATCTACTTTGATATTGGGACACCTGGGTGGCTTAGTGGGTTAAGCATCTGACTGTTGGCTTGGGTTATTATCTCACAGGTTCCTGAGTTTGAGCCCTGCATAGGACGCTGCCTGAACAGTGCAGAGCCTGCTTAGGACTTTTTCTTTCTCTCCCTCTATCTCTGCCTCTCTCCCACTTGTGCTGTATCTGTCTCTCTCAAAATAAATAAATAAACCTAAGAAGATCTTTGAAACTAAATTTCTGTATGCTGAATATCAGGCTCTTCAATTATACATATGATTCCTTTGATAAATGTAAAGCACACAAGTACAATGATAGATTATTTTCCTTCCACAATATCCATGAATGGTCTTAACTCTCATAATTCCAATATAAGTTTAGATAATAGAAAACCCAAGCATATTTTAATTTATAAAGGCTTCACCCTTGTCTTTCCCTAAATTATTGCCTGTGTGACATGATTTTATAGTTATTTGCAAGTTCAACCTCAGTGACCTTTCATTCCTGCATAGTTAGAAATAAAATGATCAAAAGTGGTAATTAAAATGCCACAAAAAATTTATTTTTCCTCAAATCATTTGACATATTAGTCAAGAAAATGATTGTATAATATCTCTTTCTCTAAGTAATAGAGTAGTATTATTAATACTATTAATACTACTAATTATTAATATTATTAATATTCCTGTCACTGAGAATCAAAATAAATATGACAATATTAGAGTTTACAAGTTTGATCTCAATTAACATATTCAACTGCATTAATGTAAGAAAAAATAAAAATGAAATGTTACTTATTTGTGATTGATTTTTTTTCATTTATTTGAAATAAATGAGTTTCAGGTGAGAGTTAATTCATTTTCCTCTTTTCATTCTCTTTCTCTTTTTCACAAAGTTTCAACCCAGTTTTATTATTTAGGGACTTTTATATTGTTCTTCATTATACATCAAGATAAAAATAGGAATAAAATTAATTTATCCCTTGATTATTTTTTCTCCTCTTCAATAAATTATGTCTGGACAAACATTGAGTTGTTGTTATGATATATCAGAGTTTGATATATTTTGAGACATTTTTCTAATATTTAAGTACTAGCATTTTGAAGCCTATGAGTGGATCTTCTATTACCTCTTTACCACCATTTAGAAACAATAAAATGTGTTGTCAGTTAAGTTTTATCTGGAGACTGAGGAACCCAGGGTATTTCAAAACTATTTCAGGGGTTCATAAATTCATATTTTTATATAGTTAAGAGATCCATAAAAGGTCAAGATAGCTCATAGATTTTAATGATAAATAACCACATTAAGCTAGAGCATTTGGTTGATTAGATACATTTTTCTACCTTCTGCATTGCTGTAGGTGACGATCTTGCTAAATTCTCTGCCTCTATGTAAGAATCTCTTTTCCTTTAGGTTCTAATAAGATTTTCCTCACTTTCTTTTAAGTTGTCACTGACAGCCTCTTCAAAGTCCAAATTTTAGGAATCATGTGTTCAAGTCTCTTTATCTGTTTGTATATATTCTCAAAGTCCACTTCCATATTTCAAAGTAGTAAGTACATTTTAAGTATTTATTATGGCATCACCCCACTGCTGTTACCAAATCTGTATTAGTTTTTTATTGCTGTGTAACAAATTATACCAAAACTTAGTGGCTTGAAAGAATCAGTATTTATTATCTTATACTTTCTGTGGGTAAGGGATTTAGGAGCACCTGTGTTGGATGCTAGTGTTCTAGAGTCTCTTAAGAAGTTGCTAGCAAAGTATTGCCCTAGCTGTAGTCATCTGAAAGTTGACTGGTGCCGGGTGATCCATGCTCAACATGGCTCATCCACATGGCTGTTGGTAAATGTACTCAGATCATTCTTACATGGGCCTCTCCATAGGTTGTTTGAATTTCCTTATGACATGGCAACTGATTACTCCTAGAGTGAGTGATCCAAAGCTCAACAGAGAGTGTCCGAGATGGAAGCCAGAGTCTTTCATATTCTAATCTGGGAAATGACATACTATCACTTCTGCTATGCCCTACTGGTCATACAGACCAACCCTGATAATCAGAGGAGGAGATTTGACAAGAATGTATACCTGAAACAGGACATTTTGTAGGCCATCTTGGAGGCTGACTACTACTCCCTTGCTGTTAATGTGTCCCTCTGTTCCTGACCTTAAGGAACCACTGATGGACTTTCCCCTCTATAAACCTGACTTCATTTAAAAAATTTTTCTATGCATATGAGTGTGCATTCTTTTGTTTTTGGCTTTTGTCACTGGCATAATTTTGGGATTTACCTATGTTGATGAGCATATGTCATTTGTTCTTTTTCACAAATATTCAATACTTTATTTATTCATTGATATCTGGATTTTTGCTAGGTTTGTATATGTGAATGAAGCTTCTACATATTTTCGTGTAGACATGTGATTCTGGTTTTTGGACAGATAATGAGAAGGAGAATGACTGGGTCCTACTGCCAGTGCATAGTTAACTTTTTAAAAAATTGTGAGACTTTTCCAACATATTGTACCAGTTTAGAGAAATATACGAGAGTGCCAATTATTGTACATTCTTGCCAACATGTGGTATTTGTATGCTTCTTAATTTTAGCTATTCTAATGTCTATATAATAGTATCATGTTATGGCTTAAATTTGCATTTCCCTGGTGACTAATCATGCTGAACATCTTTCATTTGCTTAATTGCTATTCATATATCTTCTTTTTTGAACAGAGTTTGCTATTGAAATACTCTGCCCATTGTAAGAGTTTTATAAATTATGGATGAAAGTCCTTTTGTAAGATATGGTATTATGAATATTTTCTGCCATTCTGTGGCTTTCTTTCATTTTCTCATGCTGTCTTTTCAAGAAATACTTCACATTTTAATAAAGGCCAATTTTTCAATATTTTATTTTATGGTTTCTATCAAATAAATCTTTTCTTATTCTAAGGCTGTGAAGATTTTCTCTTAAGTTTTCTTACCAAAGTTTTGTAGTTTTAATTTTTACATTTATACATATTATCTTTTTTGAGTAAACTTTGTGCATGTTGTGTAGTCAGGATTGATTTTTTTCATACTGATATCCAGTTCTATCACAATTTTAAATAATATTATTTTGAAAAAAAGCTTGCCTTGAAATCTTGATTGAAAAATCTTTTGAGTATATATTTTTAAATCTATTTCTGTGTTCTACATTGTTGAATTGAGCTATTTCCTTTATAATGCCAATACCACATAGCCTTAATTATTGTGGTTTTACATAATGATTTTAAATTAATTAGGATAAATGTCAAACATCACTCTCTATTATAAAATTGTTTTATCTTTCTGGGTCTTTTTTATCTCAATATAAATTTTATAATGAGCTTATCAATTTTTTCCAGAATTCGGGGCTCATTGCTGGCAATCTATAGTTCTGTTTGGAGAGACTTAATATTTAAATAATGTTGAGTATTCTGTTCAATAAACATGTTATCCCAATTTATCTAGGTTTTTAATTTCTCTCAGTTATGTTTTCTAGATTTTAGTATAGTTATTTTTCTAAATTTTAGGTATTTTTTCATGGTTGCATATAGAGTTTTTATATTTTTTTCACCAATTCTTTTCTCTTAGCATACAAAATACAAGTGTTTTTGTTGTTTTGTTTTGTTCTACCTTATAGTTAAATGCAACACTACTGTATTAGTTAGGGTTCTCCAGAGAAACATATCCGTGTGTGTGTGTGTGTGTGTGTGTGTGTGTGTGTGTGTGTGTGTGTGAGAGTGAGAGAGAGAGAGAGAGAGAGAGAGAGAGAGAGAGATCTGATTTATTTTAAGAATTGGCTTATAGAAAATGGAGGTTCAGAAGTCCCACAATCTGTCATCTGTAAATTGGAGACCAGGAAAGCTCATGGGGTTGTTCTAGTCCAAATATAAAGGTCTGAGAACCAAGAACACTGATAGTGTCAATCCTAGTCTGAAAATAGAAGACTGATGTCCCAGCTCAGCAGTCAGCCAGAAAAAAATGAATTCTCCTTTCTTATCTCTTTTTATTTTATTCATACCCTCAGTAGATCAGAAGATGCCCATCAACACTGAGGAGGGCAATTTGCTTTACTCAGTCCACAGATTCAAATGTAAGTCTCCCCTGGAAACATCCTCACAGGTAGACCCAGGATAATGTTTAACCAAATGTCTGTCACTCCATGATACAGTTGAGATAAAATAAAAAATTCACCTTCAAGCCACATTCACGTGTTAGTTTTAGTAATTGTTTCTATAACCATGAGTGTTACGGTGGCCAGCCCTCATGCCAAGCTATAAAAAACAACAACTGGAAACATTTGCTCATATTTCCTTCCAAGTTTGGAATATTCTCCAAAATATGCTTTCATTTGTTCACTCCTCAAAGCCTTAGATACTTTACTTTCTTTTAATTTTTATTTAAGTTTTAACAACTTTAGTCTGAGTTATAGTTGTTATCAGTAGCAAGGTTTTCACTTGGTCCTATTCTGCAATACTGGAACCAGAAGTGCTTCCATTCCTTCCTATTTTGTCTTCAAACTAATCATGTTTGATAAGATACTAAAATGAAAATTATGAGCTTGGAAGACATTCTCTGCTTCTTAGGGTTAAGCATTTAAGGGGCTCTGGGGCACCTGGGTGGCTCAGTCAGTTAAGCATCTGACTTTAGTTCAGGTCATGATCTCGTGGTTTGGGAGTTCAAGCCCTGTGTTGGCCTATGTGCTGACAGCTTGGAGCCTGAGCCTACTGCCTGCTTTGGATTTGATGTCTCCCTCCCTCTCTGCCCCTCCCTTTGTCACACTCTGTCTGTCTCTTTCACAGAAATAGATAAACTTAAAAAATTTTAAAGAATTGAAGGGGCTCAATATCAAATATATCTTAAATATCATATGCAATATAAGTTCTATGATCTCCCAAGATGCTTCCGACATGAGTTGCTGAAGAGATTTGGAAATAGATTTGGGAGTTCTGATATAGCTGTATGTCATGGTATTCATGGAATGTGTATATGTATGTATTTTTGGTTGGAACACTTGGAGAAGCAGAAGGAAAGAAATAGAGTTAATTTCCTGGAGAGAATATATGAGAATATTGACAAAAAAGACTCCAAGACTATGGATAATTAGGTCCCAGGTTTCGATGTGTGTAGGATGAGAGTGATAATGTGGAAAAGATAGCCACAATAATTATAGTTAATGTTAAGTGTGTGTGTGTGGTTGTGTGTGTGAGAGAGAGAGTGTGTGAGTAAGAGAGAGAGATTGTTCTCAATCCTGTGCACTTTTTTTTGATAATTCTCACAACAATACTATGAAGGAGACATTATGATTATCTCAGTTTTACAAAGAGACAATCTAGGCATAGAGAAATGAGCTAATTTGCCCAAGATCTTAAACTAGTAGAAAGTATAAATTTAAACCCCGTTTTGAACTTCAATTATTTTATATGCTATATGCCAGATGTTTAACTCAGTATCTCATTGTAGTGCTTACTCACCAAATACACTGCAGTTTTCAATGTATTATTATCAGAAGGATTTCTCTAAGACGACATGCTGTATCATTCACTATTGGCCCACATCAATAGGTCAGATACTGCACTGTAGACCTATCTAAAAAGAGATTTTTTTAACCTAGTCGTGTACACTTATGATTTCTTTTCAGGATTATTTTCTATGTAATTCTCTGAAAATCTTGTCAATAAAAAGAGCTTATGGTATTATCTCAAGTGCAAAAATCTGTGTGCCAGGTGTTGGCCTTGTTAAATAGCTAGTGAAAACAAGTTTTTGTCAGCTTCTAGAGGACTTGAGAGGTGGTGCCTCTAGTTCGACAATTATTTTTAATACTGTAAATTAATGTGCAGAAAAAAATAGCAGCATGCAGGAGCAAGCTAAGGTGTAAAAATATTGAATAAGACATAACCAGGTACTAGTAGTTATGGAAACCAAGGGCAAATAGTGTCATAAATTCATTGATGTAATCTATCTTGAAAATTCAGATTATTTAGAGAAAAGGAAAATGTAACATAAAGAACCCCTGTGATTAAAGGTTTTTGAATACATGTTGCTTGTTTCTCTGCTTTGTAAAATAGGATTGAACTTGTTAGCTTTATCTGAAGGTGACCTCTGAGCCCGTTTCTGTGTGAAATTTCTCTTCTGTTTTTTTTTTCTCACTTTCTCCTTTGTTAGTTTTTTCTAACATAAAGAATGTGTATCCAACTATCAAAAAATTGGGACAATTTAGTAAATGCTTCCTTTTTAAGAGGAAATGAGGGAATGGCATGGACAGCTATCTTTCTCATTGTAGGCATCTGTTTGGGCAATGCTTGCAATTAATTCCATCACACACAGACTATTTCTCTTCGTCCTTTTGGTAGGGATGAATAACTGTGTGGGTTACCTTATGAAACAGAATAAATTGTCTTAGGATATAATGCTTAAGGTTATCTAATATGTTTAAAGCTTCTTCTAGAAGAATGCCAACAAACTCAATATTAAAGGAATTTAGTGGGTATTTCAGTTGGGGTAGAGAGTTACAGATTGTCTTCAAAGTCCTGATAAAATTAAGGGTCCATGTAAGATTTCAAATGAAGGAACGACATGCTTAACTCAGTGTGATTTTTTACTCTTTTCTCTGATAAGAGAGGAGAATTGAACAAGATGTTGGCTTCCAGACATAATAAGATCAACATTCTGAACTCTTTTATCTGCCTATTAGTAGTGGCATTATGTGAGATGAATTAGAAAGAGGTGAAAATACTTAAAGGAATTTTTGTTCTTGAAGAGGAATGAAAACACGTAGTTGTATGTGTTCCAAGTTGATAGGAAGAATACTCTAAAGAATAACCTGGGTCTTTGTATCTTCATATGTGACTTTCTTCAGGTGTAGAGCAGAAACACATTCTGTGTGAAACATGCCCCAAAAATTAAAAAAAAAAAAAAACACCAACAACTAAGGATATGGGTGGGACATGGCTAGCAATGGAGTCAAAAGGCCTGTTTTTGAAACCAGAGCCACTACTAACTTGGTAACTTCTTTGTGTCTCGGCATCTCCATCTCTAATTTTCCGAAGGCTAGCTATCGGAATTAAGGCAGATAATTCACACACAACATTTAGAACACTGTGTAGAACTTAGCAAGAGATACTAAATACTGCTTCTATTGTAATTTTCATATTTCTGTCTTCAGATTCAAGAATCTAAATGTGAACTTCCTGTATTGGCTCAATACTTAATCTGATTTTCTCGGTCCTAGTCAATGGAGAAGAGGCTCCTCTGAAAGGTGCTTTCTACCATTAGAACAATGAGTAATATTTGGAAAATTAGGAGCTCTCTTAGGTGTCTGTCAGGTTGGAATGAAAAGCAGGAGGTTTTTAGTGCCAGCAAAAGGCTTGACTGAATACTTAAAATCTACATGGCAAGGAACAAGGTGGGAGCAAAGAAAAGAGAAAGAAGGGAGAAGAAAAAATGGTTTTCTGGTAATGCCATAATTTAATTCCTAGAGCACTCCTAAAGGGTAGAGAGTCCAGATTTAGTAAGTATATATTTAGGCTTCTACAAAACTGTCAAATTAGCCCTTCTGCCTGTGCTGTGGGAAAGAAAATACCCATGGTACTATTGGAGTAAAGCTTCCAGTATTTAGCCTTTGGTAGATTATAATGGCTAGTGATTCCCTTCCCTTTGAAAATACCTTTCCTCTAAATTTATATTACTAATACTAGCACCATAATATGTAATATAATATGCATCTCCTGTTTGCATTTGTTTTAAAGATTTCATTGAAATCAGTCTGTGAGGGATGGAACATACTCTTTACATATCTATTAGTATTAATATTTTTAACATCATAGTTTAGAGAATAATAGAAAGGGATGGTATTGCCAACACAAGTATTACCCTGGCAAACAGGTAGGGGAGACTTTATTCAAGGCTATTATAATAGGGTAGTCTGAACTCAACTCTGCTGAAACAAAGGGCTGGAGAGTTCTTAAGAGCTGGGAGTGGGGCGGGGAGGGGGACAGATGGGGCCACCGAGGTTTGCTAACTTACCGTACTCTAAACGAAAAGTAAACTTTCTTATATTTTCATGACTGGAGGCATTTTTACAATTCGGTGCAAGGCACCCACTTAAGTTAGGCTCCTACCCTCTCACAGAGACTGGGAGACAGGGATGCCATCTTTCTTGAGAATTACATTTCAAAGGGATGCCTCCCAGGTCCTTGAGAAAGACAGTCCCAGGTTATAAAATAGGCAAGAGGCCTTTCAAGAAGATATACAGCTCAAAGAGGCAGAAAAAGAATTTACAATGATAATTCTAGAAAAGGATGGGAGAGACCTCTGTGCTAGACCATCCCTATTCTGTAAGGACGTAGTGAAAGTCAGGAGCCTAGAGGCAAGAGGAGGCCTGTCTAAGGTGTAGTCAAGCTGAAGGAAACATTTAGGCCATCTTGGTCAGTAACCAGAGAAACATGGTACTAATAAGTGTTAAAGAGGGGCTTTATTAGGCCAGAATGTTAGGCTTTTGGCATTTAAATAATCACTATCACTATATCTAAGACACCTTAAAAAATCCAGACAAACATAATTTAAAATTATTAGAGTTTTTTAACAGAGAATTAAAAATAACATAAAAAGTAATTATGAAATCTAATATTTAGATTTCCAGAGCACTGACTTAGTAGAATGGCAGTATTAATGGCAACTTGAGAATATCAAAGTATTGTATAATTGTCATATGGAGAAAAATGCCCCAGCAAAAGAAAAATATGGAAATGGGTTAGTATTTATTGCAATTTGAGGATTTAATTAAATACAAGGAATACCTCCTTAACAATTAGATGCAGTTAAAGATCAAAGGTATGCTTATAACAACTACTTTCCAAATAGACCATGTGGGACTCCACCTTCATCCAATGTTAGTTGTGTCCTTTTTGATATCTTGACTAGATTCCCTAACTTTGCAATTCCTTTCTGTTATCAGAGCAGTCTCACTCTTGTATAGAAACACAGTTCTATTAATTTAAATACTTGAATTCCCAACTCATTTCTTCTCTGTCTGTGCTGATGAGGTCTTTCTTGGCTTTAGGACTTGGAGAATAAAGGGAAGGCAGGACCTACTCTTTTTACATCCTCTCCATTTAGAAGTGTGTTTTCAGACCTGCCTACGTGGCTCAGTCGGTTGAACAATAGGCTCTTGATTTCAGCTCTAGTCATGATCCCATGGTGGTGATATTGAGCCCCTGTGTCAGGCTCTGTGCTGGGTGTGGAACATGCTTAAGATTCTCTCTCTGCCTCTTCTTCTGTCCCCCCCCCCCACCCCAGTCACAGGAAGACCTTTGCTTTTTTTCCTCTCTCTCAAAAAAAAAAAAAAAAAAGGCAGGTTTTCATGATGGGGACAGAGTGGAATGGATAATGTATTCAACTGGGCACACTTGTAGCTCTCTCCATGTTGAGCATGGTCACATTTGGTTATCTTTGTAGTTATCAACTGAAGGTGGGGCAGGCGACAATCCCAACAGGCTTTATTGTCCCTTGGAGAGTCATTTTCCTGCATCTTCTCCAGGTATGTACTGTCTGTCCCTCCACAACTTCCAGCTGGTGACATTCACATCTCCTCTCTCTGGCGTATGTTTTCTATGGATGCCTCACCAGAGATGGAATCTCAAATTTATGTAGCTTTCTTTGCCAACAATCTGGGTTGTCTTGACTTTCAGGTTCTATTTTCTGCACCTTTTGAGAACCAGGGCCTGAATAGAGGAGATCCCACTTTGCTCCTTACATGGCAGCCCCTCAGGAAAAGTCCATTATCCAATTCCATTTTCTTCTATCTATTCCACAGGGACAGAGCCTCAAGTTGAGTATGTTAAATTGATATCCTAACAGGGGACAAAATTCTATTCTCTCCTTTCAGTCATCCATTGTCTTTATGAGTGATTCTCTTAGAGCCAATTTCTCTTGGCTTTTGAATACAAAGTAATAGCTAATAACCACTGAACTTCCCCAGAGACCAGCAACATTTTTAATTCTCAGTCCTCTTCCTGTATTGTCTTGGGTTGGACGAGGTAGAATAGGCTAGATTTCTACCTGGTGATTTTCAATAATGCTGCTGAGATGTCACTTATTCCAAATGCTGGTGATATATTCTATACTTACTGTGAGGCGAAGACAATGCCTTTGCCTTTGTTTAGGGTTTAGCCTAAAATCTTGAATAAGAGAAAAATCTCACAGGATATGCGGTTGGATGTAAAATATTTCCTCACAGGATTGTTGAATGTATTAAATGAGATACTATGTATTAGGCCTTGTGTTTGGAATACTCTAGATACTCAGTGAAAGTTACCATGATCATACCTCTCCCTTCTATTCTGAAATCTTTTGTTACTCTGGATTTTGCCACACTGTGGTAACTGGCTTACCCGGCTTCTCTCAATTTTGGCATTTGTGGTACCTCTAGTTGTGACCAATTGGTGGGTAAGCACCCACATGTCAGCCTTCAGTCACTGCGATGGGAATAAACATATATATACACATTTTTTGCCTCCCATTTATTTCAAGTTTCAGGCTCACGTGGCAAACCATCTCTAGAGAATTTCTATATAGTTATTTCAGCCCAACCTCAATCTATAAAATCAAGTTTTCATCTAACCCAAGGTGCCTTTTCCATCAAGATTTTTATAATTTCTGTCTTTGACAATATTTTTCCCTACTAATTACTCAAGAAAATTGAGCTGCAATTGCCTGTGAAACTTGGTTTTCTGTTCTGCAAAATATTTTGCCAAATAATAATTGTTAATTTGTATTATGGAAGAAATCAACTTATTCTTTATTTTTGCTGCTCACAGCAAATACTGAAGGCAGACTTTTATAATCTCGTGTCTTTGTAATTTTGATAAGCCCTTAATTGGTTTCTCTTCCGGTACTCCTTTTCAATCTCCAAATCATAATGCCCAATGCTTCTCTAAGCCAATCTGTATTAATCACTGCTTTCAGTAAAGCTACACTACTGTCAAAAAGGAAACTTCAATAGCTCTTCCTTGTCTCAAGACAGAATTTAAACCCTTGATATAGTATTCAAAAATTCAAATCTCTGTGAGTCAGCCCTAACCCCCTGCCCCCCGAAACTCCGCCTCAGTGGAACTGATCTGTTCACTATTTCTGGAATATGACTTGTTCATGTATGTGTAGAATATATTCTTTTTTTCATCTTGACCAAAGCTCATCCTTTCAATAACTAAAGTAAGTTTACATTTCTGATGAAATTTCCTAACCCACACCACCCTCCAAAACACTTATAGAGCACTTTTTGCCTGAAGCATTTTTATCATAACACTAATTTTTTAAAAACTTAATGATTTAGGTCCTTGTTATTTGTTTGGCAACCATTATTTCATTTAATTCTTCCAAAGGACCTAAGGATGGGCATTATATTCCTATCTTTCAGATATATATCTAGGCATAGAAATATTTTAAAATCCCAACAAAGTTTTTTATATGGTAAGTTCAGAATTCAAACAGTGGTGCATCTTGTGAAGCCATTTTATTTTCATTACCTCCGACTGAGATATTTGAGACATCAGAAGTAATGGGGACAAAGGAAAGGACTGTTAATTACACAACTTAAAACAATGTTTCTGTGGAATATGGGAGGCTGAACACAGTTTGAAAAATACTAAGATACAAATAAGTACCAAAAATACAGTAAAGAATCTACTTAACATTTTGATTCATTGTATGTCATTTTGTTTCTTTCACAGAAACAAAATACTCAAGTGGGTCCCATGTAACTTTCTAACAGTTTTATAAGAAAGAAAGAAAAAGAAAGATGGGGAAGAAAAACAAATGGAAGGGCTTTCCAGATAACATAAAACTATGCTAAGGAAGTCATTCTGTAGACAGCATTCTCATGAAGGACAGTATACTGTTAGGACAGATTTTAGTCGAGGTAACATCAAATAGCAGCATGTCACAGATAAGAGAGTCTTAGTAGCACAGAAATTTAAAGACTATAGATATGGCTCCTTCAAATGGCTTCAATATGGCTCCTTCGACCTTTGCTTTACATGGTTAGGTTTGTTATAGAATCATTAATATGAATGGTTAAATGAGAACTGAAATTTATGCAAGCATAACTAAATTATTTCTACAAAACTAAGAAGTACCAGAGCCATTAAGGTTCACAATTAATGTGTGCATTTTTCTTATTAATAATTATGCCCATTTAAAACAACCATTATGCCAGTAATGTGAATTTAATGAGGAAAATATATAAGAATATTATTAATTTTCTTTCTGTTAAATTAACAAGCCCTTTTTCTGACATCTATTATAGGTATCATTAATAGGAAAAATAAATTAAAGTCAAACATAAAATTGATGAGGATTCAAAAATAACTTTAACTCCTGTAGAGCATATTGCCATTAGAATATTAGAAAATGGTGTATAGGTCTCTATAGTAAACATGTCATAAATAATTAAATGGCAATTGATATTATATTCTATAGGTTTTGTATATATTTTCATACAATTTTCCATATAGTCAGAATAATTTTGGGTCTAGCATTGATAGTACTTTTTAACTTTTTATTTTGAAATGATATTAAAATAGAAAAGCCACAAGTACAGCTCAAATAATACCAGTGTATCCTTCATCCAGATTACAGAAGCATTAACATCTTAGTATATTTGATTATTCATTCTCCTCCCTTTACACACACACACACACACACACACACACACACACACACACAATCTCTGAACTGTTTAAGTTGCAGACATCATGCCTTTTACCCCTTAATACTAAAAATCCTTATTTTATTCTTATATAGCCATATATATAAATTCTTAAATATATTCTTTTATATACCCACAGTAGTCAAATCAGACACAATTGGCACTGCTACTAAATTATTATCTAATATACAGTCCTTATTAAAATTTTCCTTAGCAGCATTTAAAAATACAGTATTGCACATAACTATATTCATTTGTTTGGGGAAATTTTTAAGACTTCAAGAAATGCTATTGTACTAGGAGTTAACTCTCATTTTTTTTTTTTTTTAGTAATACAAATCTTACTCTCACCCTCTACCCCTCTAAAAAAAAAAAAAACCAAACTCATCTAACCTTGAAATACTGTTAAATGGATTTTGAACTGGCAGGCTTATAACTCAATTGAGCAAATGTACACGAAATTTAAGGCTCAGATAGAAATAAGAAATAAAAGTTTACGTCAGTGATTCCAAATGACAACCTAGATCTGCTCCAGGACCTATCACTGAGAAGTGTATGTGTCATCTATCATGTATATCACTCGTGTCTCTCACACGGGGTTTATGCCAGTAATTTTGACACACATTTCTGGAAAAATGTGCACACTTACACTGCTCAGGCTAACTTTAGTTATTACCATGTTTCAAAATTATTAGTTAATGTTGGATTGTAGTAAACTAAAAATGAGTTAAGTCTAAGAGCAGGGATTAACCACTGTGCCGTTAGTCCAGTCTCACTGTATGGCCTGTTTCTAGAAGTCTTATTTAGTCTTGGTCCCAAGACCAAACCCATTCCCCTTTATTCCAGAAAGCAAATCTTTAGTCCAAACCGTGCAATACCTGCCCTGTTTTCCTCTGGTGGGTTGCTTTCCTGGATAACTTTCCCGGTACCTGCTTCTTCATGATTGTACTTCCTTTTCTGATTTTAAAACTTCCTTCCCACTAAGTAGTTTTGTACTTGAAACTCAGCCCTCCTGACCTGAGTGCCTGCTTCTTCCAGTTATCCTCATCGACACCACCAACATTATTAACTAACCTTACTGATGATAGAGCTGAGGCAAAGAGTTTAACTGCTCCAAGGTCCTAGACAACTAAAAAGTGTAGAGTTTAGAACTTGAGCCCAGAAGTGTGCAGCACAAAGCAGGACCAATGCGCTTCCATTATGATCTTTGCTCGGCTATGAGATTCCCATTGCCATGGCCTCCCATTCACCTGTCACGCTTTGTCACATGGCTCTCCTACCTCCCTTGTTAACTTCAAGTACCCATGACAATAGTGTTCTTAGTCTCCTCAGATTCTTCATCATCTGAGGTTGATTTTATACCTGACCCCACAAATGTGCCATATGACTCATGTTAGAAACACCTGCCAAACTCTCCACCATTAGCCTACCTACACGTGACACATAATGAAACACTGTGATAAAGGGGAAGGATTCTAAGTGTACCACTACAGAAAATCATCAAATCACAAAAAGACAAAAAGGAACAAAAGATTACAAAATAGCCAAAAAAAAACGATTAAAAATGACAATAGTAAGTCTATACCTATCAATTACTTTAAATGTACATGGAAGAAATCATCCAGTCAAAAGATAGTAACTGAATGGATAAAAAAAAAAGTATCATCTTTATATGGCCTATAAGAGACTCACTGAATACCAAAAGCAAAGGCAACAAAAGCAAAAATAAGATTATATTAAACTAAAAAGCTTCTGTACAGCAAAGGAAACCATCAACAACAAAAAAATCTATCTACCCAATGGGTGAAAATATTTGCAAATCAGATATCTGAGAAGGGATTAATATCCCAAATATACAGATAAGTCATACAATTTCAGTAGTTAAAAAAAAGAAAAGGAGAGAATAAAACATAAAAAATGTAAACAAGCTAATTTAAAAATAGGCAGTGGAATTAAATAGTCATTTTTCCAAATAACACATACAGAAGGCCAACAGGTGCATGAAAGTATATTAACATCACTAATCATCAAGTAAATGCAACCAAACAATGCATTATCACATCATACTTGGAATGGCTATCATCAAAAAGATGAGATAACACATGTTAGCAAGGGTGTGGGGAAAAAGGGAGCATTTGTGTGCTATTAGTGGGAATGTAAATTGATGTAGGTGCTCTGGAATACAGTGTACCAAAAAATTCAAGATAGAACTACTATATGATCTGAGTATATACCTATAGAAAACAAAAGCACTATTTCAATGAATATTTGCAACTCATGTTCATTAGCATTATTTACAATAGGCAAAATATGGACACAATCTAAGTGTCCATGGACAAATGGGTAAAGAAAACGTGATCTATATGTATTTATAAAATGGAATATCATTCCATTTAAAAGAAAACCCTGCCTGTTATAATAGCGTAGATAGGTCTAGAGGTCATTATGCTAAGAGAAATGAGTCAGATAAAAACAAATACTGTATGATCTCTCCTATATGTAGAACCTAAAAAAACACCTGAATTCATCGAAACAGTAAAGAGGGGTGACTGTCAGAGGCAGGGCGTAGGAAGTGGGCAGAATAGGTAAAAGTGATCAAAAGGTGTAAACTTCCAGTTATAAGTTCTAGAACACATGTGCAGCATAGTGACTATAGTCAAAAATACTATTGTATAGGGGCACCAGGGTGGCTCCGTCGGTTAGGTGTCTGACTTCAGCTCAGGTCATGATCTCATGGTTCGTGAGTTTAGAACCCGCTTCAGATTCCTTGTCTTCCTCTCGTTCTGCGCGCGCTCACGCTCGCTCTCTCTACTCTCTCTCTCTCTCTCTCTCTCTCTCTTTCTCTTTTCTCTCTCTCTCTCCCTTTTTCTCAAAAATAAAAAAAAAAAATAATGTTGTATAGGGGTATCTGGGTTGCTCATTTGGTTAAGCATCCAGCTTTTGATTTTGGCTCAGGTCATGATTTCACAGTTTGTGCAAGTTTGAGTGCTGGCAGTGTGAGCCTACTTTGGTTTCTCTCTCTCTCTGCCTCTCCCCTGCTAGTGCTCTCTTTCTCACTCTCAAAATAAATAAACAAATATTGAAAAGAATACTATTGTATATTTGAAGGTTGCTAAGAGAGTAGATCTTAAAAGTTCTAATGACAAGAAAAAATTTGTGAAGTGATAGACGTTACCTAAACTTACTAATAGCTAATCATTTAGCTATACATATAAAATCAGTCTACTATCAAATAATATATAATACATAATAATACAATATGTATAATATATAACCACTGTATGTGTATATATATATATATATATATATATATATATATATATATATATATATAAACTACATATCAAACTAATAAAACATTGGGCCAGAGGTTGGGATTGAGCAAACATTCTGTAGCTAGTCCCTTTTGCTGCTTTCTGATTTGTTCCCTGTTTATGTCCACTGCCCTCCTTTTTTTTTTGCCCTTAGGGGGACATGAATTTGGATTGTATAAACCCTAACCCCAAGTGAAGTCACCAAACTGTCTTAGAATCCTGGCATGTCACATATGAAAATTTATTGACCCTTCCTTTACTATTGCTTATTTTTCCAGGAGCTTAATTCTTGTGGAAAAAAATATCAAAAAGAATTCTAGCATCATTTACTCTGCAATATTATTGCAAATGATACTTTCAAAGCTAATTGCTTTAAGAGTAGGAGGGAGAAACTTCCTTACAAATACAGCTTTTATTTGTTGCATGAAAGCTTTGTAGCTAAGTGGGATTACTTATAAAAGACTGAATTTTTCTTTAAAATTTTCTCCCTAAGAGATTTTTGGAGTAGCTTCTTATAGTACCTTTAATTTCTTTTTGCCCTGACTTGGTAGCTTGATTGACATAACTCATAATCCTGATTCATGTATAAGTCATTTTTTCGCTTTTACCCCAAATTCCAGAGAACTTCCAAATGCAAAGGTAGTGCCAGTGAGCATGTACATGCTGACACCAAAAATCAAACAGGAATAAATAATACATACACACAAAGCATGTTTAATTTACAAAGTTGGACCTGCATTTGTAAGGTGGTATGCCTGCTGACATTCCCTTCACTAATTTTTAATGAGATGGTGAGAAGCCTGGAAACTGTATCAGATTCCTTAGAACAGAAGTGCAAAAATAAAATGGGCTAGGATCAATTTAGAATATTCTGTATTCTCAGAAGGCTTGCCCTGAAGTACCGTAGGAGTGGAATGCAGGATACATATTAAAGAAGAAAACTGCATAGTAAATGTGTTTCACAAGAGTGGATTTGAGTGATTTTTTTAAAAATAGAAAGCAAAGTATAATACAGAGACTGTGTAGTCACTAGAGCTTAATGTTTTAAAATACAGATAATTGTAGAGTCTTTCATGAAGAGAAAACTGTTATTTTATCGTTCTTTAATAGCCTTTTGGGGGTTTCTTAAAAAGCTCCCATTTGAAGAGCTACTTAAAATAGATCTCTAAAAATAGTAAGTAATAAAATCAAACATTAAAAAAACTTTCATCATATCTTGAAAAATCGTCTGCATATTCTCAGCTGGGAGAAACATTTTTATAAAAAGATTTGTGTTTCCATTGATTTGTAATACAGAAATATATTTTCTCTAATTTAAATGCATATAATGTAAATATCAAATTAGGTTTGTATGTATAATTTTATTTTCATATGAAAACATACAGATATTATACAACGACATAAAATAAGATCACTTTTTTTTTTTTTTTGCAATTGCACCGAATGCTTTTTGTAGGAATCTCTCATTGACTCGCGAACTACTAAATGATCAGAACTAGTTTAAAGCAATTAAGGGACACATCTCAACTATTTTCTAGGTCTACTGTTATTAAAGCAACTAGGAGTAATCTTTTCAACTCTAAATCTGTAAATTCTCTCACAACCTTCTCAATTTCGAACACCATTGACCTCCAAAAGTGTTTTCCACTTCCTCTGATGGAATCTGTCTCTGTGTATGTGCTGCTTTTGAACTCCGTAATGATCTATTAAATACAAGAAATATTTCCACCATCCACGGAGGAGGAGAGTAAAGCCGTACTTTACGATCAGCAGATGAAGCAGGTGCTTTCGCAGCATTCGCACATTATCACATACCTGCGGGCTCACTCAGTGTGGGGGGGCAGCACCAGGCATGCAGTCACAGCTCCTTGCCCTGGCTCCAGATCTGGGGACTCGTGGCTTTGAGATTGTGTGGCACTGTGAAGGGCGACAACTTCTCCAGGACGTGCAAGGATGCCAGCCTGTGCTTTTAGTTTCAGCTCAGATGTGCTCAGGGTTCCCAGATCATGGTTGTGGGTGTTCGTCTGTACCTGCTCTCCCCATATTACCTTCAGCTCTCCTCAGCTGCCGCCCTGTGGACCTCAAGGTCCCGCAACAGAAACAAACTAACAAGCAAAAAAGCCGGTCCTAGCGTGTTTAACCAATATTCATAATGACTTAGCGTTTCTGCTTTTCTGGTTGAGCCCTAATTGATCCTATCATCATCACCGTCAGAAATACTTTGTGAAGCACGAAGACAACACTAAATAAAACAATCTCACAACATCAAAAAAATGAAGACAACAACCATAAAAATATTTCTCTTTTAAACTTATAGGAATCGTTATTCCTTCACATTTTTATTTAAAGGTTTTGGACAGCTTTAAAATGCCAGTAATTAAGCTCTTGTTTTTTGGCTCCCCAAATACCCTTCTTTGTGATTCTGAAATTAGGGTTCTACAAGTTCCATCTCCCCTTTGTTGGCTCATATCCTATTGGGCTCTATAAATAGCAAGCACTAAAAGGACGCTGATGGCAAGAGAGAAGAATGAGCTTTTTCCTGTTTGCTGTTCTTTTAGTGTCACCTTAGCAATGACTTGCTGCTCTGGCAACAGCAGAGGTAGCGTAGCCAGTTTCTTTGGTAGTCCTAGAGCCAGCTGCTAAAACACCTCATAAGAGCCAGCCAGCCAGCCTTGCCCTGACACAGAAGTCTCAGCCCTTAGTCTTAGCTGCTCTGGAGCTTAAAAAATTCTGACATAGAGCACCTGGGTGGCTCAGTTGGTTAAGCATCCGACTTTGGCCCAGGCTATGATCTTGCACTTTCTGGTTTTGAGCCCCTCCTGGGACTCTATGCTGACAGCTCAGAGACTGGAGCCTGCTTTGGATTCTGTCTCTGTCTCT